>JAPZPB010000320.1:0-46158 GCA_037952635.1 Bryoglossum gracile | reverse complement strand
GGGGGGGGGTGAAGGCGTGAATGGTGAATGTGACGACGAAGGCAAGAGTCGAGATAGAGGTAGAGAGAGGTAGAGGTGAAGTATGTAGAAGCAGAAGGTAGGCGGATGAAGAGATAGAAGAGGGAAGGGGAGGAGGGAGCTGCGAACAACTGTAGATGTGACCAGATCAAATCATACGCAGCAGATGGACGGGGTTGAAGGTGGTGATAACAAGAGAGAAGGAGAGAAGGATGCTCACAACAACGACTTAGCAGCAGGGCAGGGCAGGCAGGCTTGCAGGCTGGCGGGCTTTAGTGGTGCAGCAGTCTGTTGGTCCAGGACTGGGATACCCCTGCAAACCGCAGCTGGCTTAGTCCTAATAGGGTAAGGAGCAGGCCAGCAGCTGATGAGCGACACTGGAGACTCGGCTGTTGGCACCCTGTCAGTTCGCTAGTTTACGGACTAAAAGGGTAACTAAAAGAGGATGAAGGGCATCCGCTAGGACTAATTCTCTCTAGCTGTTGAGGTCTGAGGTCTGATATTTGAACGTCTTTGTCTTGCCTGAGGCTACCAGGCAACTAAAAAACAAAGGAACTCTCCTACTCTCCGAGATCTCCGAGACCAGCCAACCTCACCTTTTCACCTCTCCAAAGCACACCTTCAAACCTTGACCGCCTCGACATTCACACTCTAACTGGATCATTCGAGGTCTGCCAATGCCAATCTGCCCGTCTGCCAGTCTGCCACCCTTGTTCTACGAAGCAGCATCTTCAAAGCAGCAGGGCGTCTAAATCCGGATAAAGAAAGTTGTGGGAACAAAGATGCTCTTCATCACCAATTATGTGGCCCCGATGTGAAACCCAGAGCTTTGCCGACTGCTCTCACCGCTGCTTTCAGTTCGTCTCGCCTCTGCTTTCGACTGCTTTCTATCAACCATAGGGACACGGCTTTTGCCACCATTGGCCAGGCTGCTTGAGTATTGTACCATGGTGGTCTGCTATGTGGCCTGCTGGCCTTGCTCAGTCCCTTATGCAGCGCATCCCCCCCCCCAAGCACCCACGCCGCTGCCTCTTGTTCCCCAGCAAGTCTTCCTTCCCCTTCCCTCTGCTGCAAATTCCCACAGACTTGACTGGCTTGCGTGGACCTATCCCTTTGACCTGCATTGGCGGTGCATCATGCGCTTTACCGCTTCCAGCAGGGCAATTCTTGACTGGCCAAGAAGGAGTTGCCTTCAAAGCTCAAACCACCAAAAGCTGCCATGGAACTTGGAAGTCAGAGGAGTCTAGCCAGAGTCCAGCGTCCAGATGGCGGCAAGCGGCAACGGCGACGGCAACGGCCAGCGAGAATTGCACTACAGTACAGTACTGTACTGCCAGCGCGGCCACGAGAAGCAGATCGGAGATGAGGAGTTGAGAAGATGGGAAGGGAGGATGTCCACCACGGCCACGCTCTAGAATACATGCTGGAGGGAAGTCAACCTCCCACGCCCGCAACCAACCACCCAGCCAGCACCCCCAAACTCCCACACCGTTGCCATGACTTTCAGTGCTACTGTGCAACAACCTCCAGCAATCTACCGTATCATTGAAAGACTCTACAGTACAGTACTATACCAGGTTTGCATCCATCCCATCCCCGAGAGCTCCAAGGACCGTTGCTGCTTGCTCTACCCATTGCCCACTGACTACCTTCGTACTGCCCATTGACTTCGACTCTGCCACCTCAATCGTAAACCAACACCTAATTTAGATACCCGCTCGCCGCAATCTTTGGACAGATCTCGTGCACTGTGTAGTCGAGAGGCGTTACCCCAACTTCGACGACTCAGCCATCGTCATTCCTCCTCCAGTCTTCCGCCGAATCCGCTAGAAACCATTCGGCTCTCGCTTCTCTGGCGTCAGCTTCTTTCCGACAAAGAGTATTACGTGTATTTATTGCCGCCCAATGAGACATTGCAATTTTGCTTGAGTTAGCTTGGAGCTGTTTTGGGGACACTTCTTGGTCCTCAAGGGCGTCTCGGCGGGGTCGTGTGACCATGACATCCCAGACTCCCAGTACGAGGTACAATTTACTGGAATGGACTCACTTGGGTCAATGGATCAAACGGATCAATAGAAAGGAATCGAAATCTGTCGACTTTCTCAATTGCCGACTGATCATCTGTTACGATGCTGTACTCAGCTGTTAAGTAGGGAGGAGTTGTGACTCGTGAGTGCAACCCGGGGGCCGGAATAGAATCCCCTCGTTCTCTTTATGTGTCTGGTACGTGTGACAATGATGCCTCGAAGGCTCAAAGCACGAAATTGCCCCAGATCTCGTCATTCATCAGGTCACAACCTCTGAAAGAAATCGTGATTTGAGCAGAGGTCAAGGAATGACAGCATCAACAACACTCGGGGAGCTCCGGCCAGATACGTCCCCGCATTGTCAAAGGCAAGGAGAGCTTTGTTTGAACTTTGAAGTTTCAGTTCGCAATACGGTAATGACATTATCCCGGTGGTGAAACTTGACCTTCATCATCAAATGCCTCAGTGAGAAAATCGACACGAATTGAACACTCTGTACAAACGTATTCACCAATTTATCAATTCGAAGCTTCATCATCCACTCCGAGATCGCAGCAAGCCCTGAGCTACTTCGAGTCTGGCTGAGCAAATAATGGGATTCCTCCCACGTCCTTCACCAGCCTCATGGACGAAATCCATCGGCCATCCTTCAACCAGCACCACTAACTATGTCGTACTCCCCAACATTTTGAATTTCCTGACATAATAATTGAGCAATGCACGTTCCCTGCCTGAGGCGTCATCGCCAGAGAGTTAGAAACATCTAAAAATGCCGAAAGCGCTCGCTCCCTATCATATCTAGACGCCCGACACCCTCCCACGCCCTCTGCGTCCTCCCCAAGCCAACTCCAAGCCAGCACTCGAGAGGCTTTCGGAGGGCAGGAAACCTTTATTCTCGCTTGCCAGGCTAAAAAGCAGCTTCCATCGACTCGACCTTCCATCATATCAATTTAAATTGACCACCTCTGGGGGCGCCTACAGAGCGCTCGTGCTTCAAACCCGTATGATGAGCGCGCCTTCACGAGGGCAGCTGCTTATCTTCAAGAAGAACCATGAATAAACCTGGCGAACCCCCCCTCATTTTCTCCAATAAGCTCAGAGCGCCCCCAGTGGTGGTGCAGATCATCCAAATATGGATTTGCGGTGGCCGGCCTCTTGATTTGATACAAAAGACATTTGAAGAAGACGGAATGACATCCCGCGCAGAATTGAGATCAGAGATGAAACTTCTCCAAGGGAAGGACAAAAGTACAGTACCGGGTGTGGTTTGATACATTTGACAGTGATATGTAGATGTCAGATACTGTAACAGTACAGTACCACATGGGGTTTTCCAGAGGACCTGGATATCTCACAATAACTGGGACCTTCGGAATCCGGCAGGGCAAGTCACCCACAGTTCCTGGTCCCGAAACTACTTGCAGAGTACAGTACAGTACAACAGCTCTCAAGGTGACATGTGGAGAATAGGGGAGAAACAGTTGTACAAGCGGGTACTTTGTATGTTACTGTATGGTACTGTATGGTACTGTACGAAGGCATTCTTTGTTTCTATTCCCAAGGACGAGGAATGCAGAAGAGCGGAGAATGGGGTGAGGTGGCGCCTTCAGATGTGCTGTCCGCTGTAGATCTCTCTCCAGCAAATCCGCCCATTCGGCAGCGCACGCATAACCTGCATCTTCTAAAACGTTTGGAGAAAGGGATGGCCGCTTTCCTCTCGTATCTTGCGTGGCAGCGGGACTACCAATCCAGTACTGTACCAGTTCTGCCAACTCACAGACTCCGTAACCGTACTGTATAGTACTGTACCTCTGGACTCTGGAGAAGCTGCGATGAAGCTGTTACTGTACCGTGCCGCGCAGTACGACGTCCCAAGATCCAAGATACACCAAGGCATCAAAGACACCTACTGTACCTCACGACCAACTACTCTACGATCCGAGGACGCACAGGACAGCTTCTCCCGCGGTTACCGTAAGAGCTGATGACATGAGATCCGTCCCATCGCATCAACTCATTGATATAATAATCTTACTATGGCTTTCTCCCCATATGGTGTCGTCTGTCGGCTGTCGTCCGTTGTACACTCCCACAACTCCCATTTCAAGAAACGAATACTGTAAACCGTGGATAAGACAAGACCCAACAACCAACTCCAGAATCCCCCGATGCTCTCGTCGTTCGTGCCAGTAGTCGTCTGTACAACAGAAAGTATAGAGCGGTGAAGACGGAAATCAAACAATAATGCTCCCAGAATTTCCTGATTCTTGCCACCCTTCCTGCCACAGCTGCAGCTAATCGAGTGATCCATCTCCCGTGCTCCACCCGCGCAGTTCCTGAAGCTATCTTGCTTCTTGCTAGCCCTCTTTCGTACACTTATCACAGTTTCTTTACGGACGGTGTGAAGGCAGGTCTTCCGTTCTGGAGTCTGAACAGAACCAACATCTTCTTCCTGCCTCCGGATATGTGTGAAATCTCGCAGCGGGGCCGCAAGCCATGGACTGTCTCTGTCATGCAATGCACGTCTACTGTATTAAGTAGCAGTCGACTAATACCAGATCCGCAGGGGCCTTTCGCCGCTGGAAGAGAAGGACAAGATGGCAACTGTTATCAAAATACATCTTCACCGCTATCACAATCTTAAATTTTTAACAAGAAATGAGAAGAAATATTGGCACTTTGGAGGGGTTGAATGGGTGTGGGAGCGTCTGGATGAAGGACGTTGTTGTTGTTGTTACTGCTGTGGTTGTTGTTGTCGTCGCCGCTGTTGTTTGAGGGGGGAGCCAAGCGTGAGGTTGTCCTTGATTTTGAAGCGAGGGAGGGAGTGCGTGATGAATGAAGCTCAGGATTGGTATACCTTCTAAACAGTCCAAGTAGGTATATGTTCCTCCTGTCCATCGTCTGAACCTCTTTCAGCCCACAGGATCTCCTACCCTCGCCTCGCTTGCCATCCATGTGAATACGAAGGTACTGTACATTACATTAAGAAGAAATATCTCGCCAACCAAAATAAAATAAAATCAATCCAAGAAGCATGCATACAAGTGCATCCAACTCAACTTCTCCTCCCTCTTCCCAATAAACAATCCGCATATCCACCCAACCAGCAATTTAAAAGGAAGGCTTGCTTCATGCATTGTTCTGCACCCTACTGCACGCTCCACGATTCCTCACTGGCCTAGATCCCACTATTCCCTATTCTGACCATTGCGACTCGGCGAGTGAAAACCCTTCTCCCTCACCGCTATCTTGAACCTCGGAATCAACATTTTGAGTCTCAACATTGGGATTTTTTCTGATTTTTTTTGGCACCAGAGAGAGAGGGAGACGCGACGGACGGGAACGCGGAACCATGGCGAGCGGAGTCGAGGTCGAGGTCAAGGTCGTGCTGCTGGATATTGGTACGAACTGCTGTACCATATTTTTCCGCTCCCCTTTTCCTTTGCGAGAGAGAGGTTTGGCTTCAAGATTTGGTCATGTGATGAGATGACTTTAAAATGGATGATAGCTGACTTCATTGGGAGTTTAGAAGGCACAGTCTGCCCTATATCATTCGTCAAAGATGTTCTGGTAAGCCACTCCTTGGGATCTCTCAATGCAATCTATTCCTCCTCTGCCGAGTCGCTATCCCCCGTCATGGGATCATGCAAATCCCCTTCATCATCCTCTATCAGGATATCCCGAGTCGGGTACCAACCAGCAAGTAGCTGCTGCGATACTCGGATCCCCGAGCAATCAGTAATTAGCATCACATCCAGACCTGCAAGCGACCCAAAACAGGAGAAGGAAGTTTCCCATCCCATCTCTGATATGCGAGGAATCATCTGTGTCTGCCAAATTACCGCGATCCTGCTCCCCCAAACCTATGATTCGCCACTTTTCTCCAGCCCTCTCCAACCCAATCCTTTCCCAATTATCTACTTCGGAGTATGCAGTACCACCGCTCTCTCCCAACTGCCAGCCACCACAGCGGCAGCTCGCATGAAGTCTGGGAGCTTTTCTCCGCCGCTTTTCCGTTTGGTGGGTGCCGGCAAGTATCAAGAGGAGAGACGAATTCTGAGTTACGCGAGACATTGCGGGCATGAATGACTCGCGATACTGCTGGGCGAGTGACCCAATTTCCACCGTTTCCGTGCGTTGACAGCTATTTACTTAGTTTCGAAACATGGAAACCCCATGTTAAGCCATGGGGTTACCCCGCAATCGCAAAAGCAAAGAAGTCACTGCACGGCATGACATGACAAAGAACTCTGTCTGTGTCACTCTCCTGACCTCGCGCTCTATGCTAGGGGTAATGGATAGGGAGAAATAGACGGAAACATCATCATGACAACCACTAACTGACATCCAGTACCCATATTCGCTCTCCGCGCTTCCAGACGTCGTAGCTACGCAATGGGACGACCCAGTCTTCACTCCCTACCGCGATACTTTCCCCGCGGAACACCGCTCTTCCCCCTCTGCCCTAACCATACATGTCCAGGATCTCGTCGCCCAAGACATCAAAGCTTCGTACCTCAAGTCTCTACAGGGCTATCTCTGGATCCGCGGCTATGAGTCTGGTGAACTCCGATGTCCCTTATTCCCCGACATCTACCCTTCCTTCCTCAAATGGCACAAAGCCGGAATCCCCATCGTCATTTACTCCTCCGGCTCGGTAGCGGCACAGAAGCTGCTTTTTCAGTATACGAATTCTGAGGAACCGGATTTGAGGGGAATGCTGAGTGGGTATTTTGATACTGTGAATGCGGGAATGAAGCGGGAGAAGTCCAGCTATTTCAAGATAGCCGAAAGCAGAAGTGAAGGGATTGGCAAGTGGTTGTTTCTGAGTGATCAAGTGAATGAGGTGGTGGCGGCGCGAGAGGCGGGGATGCAGAGTTTTGTTGTTGTGAGAGAAGGCAACGCGCCTTTGAGTAAGGAGGAGATGAGTGGCCAAGTCTTGATTGAGAGTTTTGAGGAGATCTCGATTAAGGGGTTGGACTGCTGAGTGCTAGAAACATATCAGCCTAATCATTGAGGCTCAGATCGTTGGTCTTGCGTTAGCTTTGCTAGCATTGCATACATGTAGACGAAAATGGACGTCTTTTTCATATCGTATAAAGATGTACCCCGTTGAAATGCACCACCAGATCAACCGTATCTTGTGGCATCATCATTACTCTGCTTCTATTCATTCCCCTGCGACTCCAAACCTCTACTCCAAACCTCTACTTCAAATCCCAATAGCTTTCAGACCGAGCTAGCCTCACCACTAACCCACCACATTCCAAAGATTGACCCTCTACCCCAGAACATTTCCCAATATGCGAAAATGCAACCTCGCTTAAAAAGGGGTACCTCACCACTCATCCCCAACCCCGTTCTCCGTTTTCCCAGGTCCTCATCTCACTCTCACAAGAACCAACTCAATCCCCAAACCCCAACAATCATCCAAACCCACAACGATATCGCGGTTTGAGAAATCTCCCCACATGACCCCTTTCCCACGTCACGTTAGAACAGCAGCCCACGCCTCAATCCAAAAACCACCTACCTAACCTCCCTGTCTCCTAGCCTGAAAAATGCCTCGCCGCGCATGGGAATGCATCGCTGCAAAGCAGCAGAATACCTAATTCCGCAGCGGGGATTTTGAGCACTGAGCTTGTGTGCGGAAATGGGACGTTGGAGTCGTGGAGGGAATGGGAATGGTGGGGGACGAGGGGTGGGAGTTTTTCCGGAGTGTGGATCGGTGGAGATATATTGGGAGGGGTACTAGGGCTAAGGAAAATAGTGAGTGGAGAGCTTGTGATTGTGTCGGAGTAAAGGCGCTGAGGATGGGTGTTGTTGATGTTTGTGTTGGGGAGGTGCTGTGCTTGTGTGCAGAGTGAAGTTGGTTCGAGGTGTTAGTATGGTAGTGTTGTGGATGAAGCATTGCTGTAAAGTAGTGGAGTATATAGAGGGGCTGTGAATACTCGTAGGCCGGGGGTGGCTTAGGGAGATGCAGTTGTTGTCGCGTTGTAAGCAAGTGTTTCTTGAGGAGGCTGGATGTGATTTTAACATGTTCATTCATCTTTGCCATATTGCAAGGAACTGCGAAGAAGCATAGAGTACCATAGTACGACAGAGGCAATTTTTCAATTCCGCTAAGGCTTGCCCTGAGGCGAAGATGTTTAGGAGACGTGGTTTTGGAGTGTTGGAGGGGTCGTAATTTGTAACGAGGGAGAATAAAAGTTATTTTGACGCGTCTATCCCAGGCAGCACGTGGGAAAGGCACCGAGAAGCAGCATAGTGATTGTTAATATAGTGACTCTTTCGCCATAGTAAAGACACCTCCATATGCCGCCATTACAATATCATCACCCAGTAATTCACTCAGGGTGTGGTTGGGTGGCCTCGAACGCGCTCCCAATGCCTCACACCACCCTCTCTTCATATCTCCTATATATAGCAAAACAAGTCTTGTGTCAATCGGTGAGGTGGCGGCGATACCTACAGGACCTTGGTCTAGTGGTTAAATTGCTCCTACATCCTGGAGGAAAAATTCTCTCACGTATCACATTAATGGGGCATGAATCATCTGGAAACCTAGTGATGAGATTACAGAACTAGCCCAGGACCCTCACCACCACTCTTTTTATTTTATTTTTGGACGCGGTGAAGTAAGTGCAATGAGATAATTTTAGGCCGGAAAGGTGAGTGAGATTATTTATTTTTGGGGAGGGGGAGGGCAGCCGATGATTAAGCGAGAGGGGTTTGTTTACTTTGCCGAAAGTTGGGCTGTAGCTTAAATTTAAAGGGCCTTGGATTTGCGTGCGAGGAGAGGAAACACTAGAGGTTTTTTTTGGGCTTAAGAATGCTGAGTTGTTAGCGAATGATTTGGAGACGATTGCCGAAGGTGAGTGAGGTTGGCAGACTTCTTTGTAGTGGACAGAAAAGTGGCACACCTAAATATTCAAGAGTAATTAAATATTTAAAACAACTTTGAGAAATAAGCCAAAGTGAGTAATTACAAGCACTTGAATATTTCAGGCGCTCGGGATATGCAAGATGATTTGAATACTCAGTCAGGATAGTCTCAATAATTAAGACGGTTTAATCTCCAGGGTATTGATTTGAAACCTTGAAGCAGATAAATAGAGGCTTGCGATGTTGATAATCGGCGACACGGAAAAATAACAGAGTCGAACCATGCATTTTGTAGCTAGAAACACAAAAGTCATTCTCATTTGCTAGCTAGCATTCATATCTTAGCTCGGCTCCTCAAACCTGTCTATAATTAATCTTTCAATGTCCAGATACACTACAAAGCTCAGATCTCCCGGAATTGCAACCTAAGTATCCCCCCACAGAAGCAAGACCCTTCGAAAGCTGACAATCATTCACAGTCCCAGCCCAGCTATGCCTGAAAGAATAGTTCTTAATTTTCCAGGTGACATTTCAAACTTCAATCGCACTATAATTTTGCCCACGAAACACGACAACGGTGATGCCTTCTCCTACCTAGCAATCAAGACCCCTCCATGAAGAACAGGAGGAAATATGTGCCTCCGCACTCAACCCCTTAATTATTTTCATCCAGATCTCAAACAAACTAAGTATTTCCACCTTCTACTTAACTTTTCTCAGCCAACAACTTTTGATAAAGTCCCCTCTTTAGAATTTGGAAGAGGCGAAAGCTGGGAAAGGTTAGTGGGTGGAATGCTGAAGCATGGAGTTGAGAAGAATAGAAAGGGATGGGGGAGATCTAGAGTGTTAGAGAAGCGAGATTTGTGTGATGCGGTGGTGAGGAGGTTGGGCCGATTTCTTTTCTTGCTGGCCCACGAAAGTGAGTTTAGAAACCAGCTAACATGACAAGAGAGGACATAGAAAGAAGATCAGGTGAGGAAGGAGAGTTTCAAGAACGAAATGTTTCTGATATTATGTGCGCTATCTCAAAAATGCCAACTAGTAACCGCTATGCAACCCACACATGCACAAATGGTCCGCTGAAATGCAATATACTACCCCCCCATATCAATCAGATCAAAACACACGCACACACAAACATCAAGTCCATCCAACCTCTCCCTTTTAAGCGGCGCCAATCAACCTCTTTGGCAAGAAAGCCCAGACAGTCCCGACAACAGCGAAGATACTGCTGATGGTAATTAAGAAATGGCAAAGAGCCTTTTCCTTAGTACTGACGTCCTTCCCGAATATTTTCAGGTAAAACATCAACGGCAAAATCACACAAATGGTGAAACAAAGCGTGCTCCCCATAAACGCCATAATGCTATCAAAAGCCGGGAACACAATCGCAATGATGACGAAAATAACCACCACCACTACCCTGATCGCAATCTTCAGAATCCCTCTGGTGTAAGTGGAGAGACTAGTGACAGAAGGAGTGGCGGACATGGATTGAGGTGTGAGGCCGAGGATTGTTTCGAGTGTTGAGATGATGGGACGGGCGTTCAAGGGAATCTTTGTGAGCGGAATAATGGCGATGAAGATTGACATGATGATGTTGAGGGATGGGGGGTAGCCTTTGGTGTTTAGCAGATTGGCTGTGATTTCGGTCATGACACCGTCGCCGAACATGAGAATGCCTGCTACTGCTGTTGCGCAATCAAGAAGATACTATCAAGGAAGATCAGCGTTTGGTATATTGGGGGGAGAAGAGGACTTACGGTGAAGGTAAATGTGACTTTGACTGCACGCTTAAATTTCTGGGGGTGTCTCATGTCGCGGTAGATGTTGGGGAAGACGGAGTGGCCTCCCCAGGGTGACATGAGGAGGCCGAAGGAGAGGGGGAGAGTGAGCCAGTTCGCGGGGAAGAGGTAGGTTACTGCTGGTTCACGCAGAGAGCCGGGGGTATGGGGCTTAATGAAGCCGTCGACGAATATTAGGAATACAACTGGCATGATGGTTAGCAAATGAAGCTCAAAAACGGAAAATTCTCATCGCTCGTTGTGGGTAGCAATAGCATGAATGTCCAACTCCGTTCGAGTTACATGATAATTCCGGACATTTAGATTCACTTGAACTGTAAACCCTTCTTGAGGATCCAGAGAGTCTTGAAATTCCATCTCGTTCCGATTGGAGCATATATTACAATCTGGCCTCGAAACCAGTACCGTAGAAAAATTGTACTTTGTGAGATTGGATTTCTGGCAAGAGAAAAGAAGAATGTACTTACTGCAGAAGCAAGAGAAAATGCCAACCGCACTAGAATGAGCCAGCACCGACAGTGGTGCAAAGTTCAAGGGTATCAAAAGGAGACCACACAAAATCTTCCACTCAATAACGCCAACTCCCGGAATGAGTAAATCAAGGGTATCTGTTGAACCCACTATTAGCGTACTGCGACAAGCCCTCCAAAGGAAGAGTTATACCTGCAAAAAGGACCACCAAAGCAACGTTTGCCGCAACCAACTCTAACACGAAAAGCACGCTAGTAGCGATCCGTGCCTTCTGGCCATAAGAAACAAATGCCAAGTCTGCAAATGTAATCAAGCTGGCATCCATATCCATACATTTCGCCAATAAGCGAGCCGTATATGCCGTAACAAGTGCGGAGAGAAGGAGGAATATCATTCCACAAATCCATCCAGCGTACTTGATTCCCATCGGCAGACTCAACAAACCAACACCAATCAGTACGTTTGTAGAATTGAAGATAGTTTGAGGAAGAGTGGATTGGCCGGCCACCACAAGCACAACCCTCCCATCTTGCTCCACTTCCTTGACCATCAACGGCTCCCGCTCTCCGTCGGCACGTTTACCGTTTGATTGTTGCTGTCTCCATAGTTGGCCAGCGTGAGCCATTGAAGATTCGCTCAAAGCCGAATGCAAAGTCCCATACGAAGTCCCATAACTCCCCGACAGCGGGGTCGCTAAATGCGGCGCAATCGCAAAGATAGACTCCCTCCCCCTCACGCTCCCTTGCACACCAAGCATGTCATGAGAATGCCTGCCCTCCGTCTCCTTCCCCGGTGCATTGCTATCCATATCTGGCGCTATCGATTCATCGTCAATGGCATTCTCGCTGCCCGAAGCTTCCAGATGTGCCCTTAGCAAAGAGGTCCTTGGTACTCGTCCATATTCTGCATCCGTCCGCCGGTATTCAATAACATCCTCATCTTCGCCTTCTTCTTCTTCAGGGTCGGTATGCAGGATGAAGGACGATCTATGCGGGGTAACTTCGAGGAAACCGGCGGCTCGGGTCCAACTCCGGGCAAAGTTCTCGATGCTGTTTACGCCTCCTACTTGGGTGAGGTTGTTGAGGCGGAGAGCTATTGAAGATCTGGTAGATAGCGTTAGGGAATTGAATTTGGAAGATGAGGAGTGGTTAGGAAACAAACCTGCGTCTCCGCAGACCCTCCCCAATCTGATCCTCACTTTCAGATCTCTCACCACGAGCACCTAGAAGTCCCGTCGTGGCAGATGGCGATCCAACTTGCTCATCAAATCTAACACTCCGACCCCCCATAGAACTCACAGAACCTCTGTGAGAATTCTGGGAAGCCGACGTCCCGTATTGGTACTCATCCCAATTCGAGGGGTTCTTGGGAGGATTTCTTGACATGGTGATGTCAGCACTTCCTTGCGAAATAATCAGGCTGGGTGAAGTTGCTCTCCTACTTGACTTGTTGAAAAGTCCCAATATTATATGCAAGGAAAATAACCCCCCCTTTGGTCAGCAAAAAGAAAATGTTTTCTCGCAAAATCAGAAGCTTCTTGCTGTGCAGGTTTTTGGCGGGTTAAAAATAATGTAGCTATTGAGGCGTTGCTGCACAACCCCCTCCTTATCAGCAAAGCGGCACTGTAATTCGCCAATTCGCGGCTTACAGTTGACGCCACGGAAAATCCTGAAAGCACGTTCACGTTGATTCATGCATATCATCCACCAGGCCATACTTTGCAACGATACGAGTTCATCCGACACTGGGAAAAACGTCACAAGAGAGTACAAGTGATAGTGTGGAGATGTATTGCTGGCATCCAGACTCCAGTCCAAAGAGGTGCTCTCTTCTATGATGCGGACGTGGATACAGTACTGTACTGTATTACCTGTGGGGCAATCCCCGATAAGAAAAATATAAAAGTGGCACGGTCCAGCTAAAGCTCAGCTTGGGCTCGAGCATGAAATTTGCGGTTGTGGTTAGGGAGGCCTGGTCACTCGCCTACTCGCCTCCAGTTAGAAACAAGCCTGGTGACAGGAAAACTTCCGACAGCAACCGAGCAATGGCACCAAAGGTGGTCCGTATTCCAAGAGAATGAAGACTTTGTATGGATGGAGGTCGCAACAGTTGAATGGATTCATCGTGTTGTTAGATGGTAAAACTCGGACTGGCGATGTACTGTACACCTAAATGTTTAATGCCAAATAAACAATCAGGATATATTAGGCATTTTGAAGATTTCCCCTCCTGGTTGGATACTTGAGACGAGTTGAATAATCACGACGTTCTCGAATTTCAAGCATAGCCAGCTGCCGCAGCTACTTCACCACGTGCATTGCCCAGTGAGATAGTCAAATAATCCGAGTATTTCAAGCTAGTTGAGACTTCAAGGTTGCTCGATCGGTGACGACTCTTTGAGGGAGACTGCATCGGCGCGGGAATATTCTTTGAATACTCAGATAGGACCCCAAATATGAGATGGATCATGGAGTTTGCATGTTGAATTGCCCGAATAACGTGCTTCCTGCCCCCATTGCAATAAACATGCCATCTCCAGCCCTTTCAGCACTTGATCGGGTACCGCGCATGCTCTTCACCTAATCTCCAAAGTCTCAACACCCTCAGCTTCTATTGAACCTTAGCCGCCCTAGTCGCAGAGCTCTTGAGCAGCGCATCTTCACTTCATAACGATAGCGAAATTGTTCCTGGCGCCTCCAGGTCTGATCTCCTCTTTCCTGAACTTCTGTTTTGAGGCAGACGAGTTCTTCCTCCAGAGGTAGTAGACTAGCTTGTTGGAAAGCTTCTTTTTGACTTTGGCGTAACCCAGACTTTCCATGATAGTCTCGAGCTTGTTATCGTCCATGTATCTAGAGTTGGTAACACACGGTGCCGGGAGGACGAGGAACAGACTTGGAAGGAAGTCTGTAAGCTTTCCAGAGAACTGCTGTTTTGATCTCAGGAAAGAGAGAGTACGTCGTAGCATTTCGCCTCTTCCGACAGCATCCGGAACGTAGTTTAGAACCAGGGAGAGACTGATAATGTCGAATTGCTCCTTCCCACCATGTGGCAGTGGTCGTTCCATGAAGTCCTGCTGCTTGATTCCTTCCGCTTGGCTATTCAAGTCGATTCGCTCTATCTCAAATAATTTGCTTTTAGAGCAAGCATTGGTGAGACTCAATGCTCCGACCTCCAGCATTCGAATTGATTGCGTTTCCGTGACCCGTTCCTTCATTGCTGGGACTAAAGGCTCAAGCCATTCCATCAATATCCTCGAGCTATCTCCTCCACGATCATTGGCTTGCCCGAGGAGACTCGCCTTTTGGTAGGTTTTGATTCCGCCTAGAGACTCTATTTGGCTTGTAAGAGCAGATGCCCTTGCTTCATCGCCATTTGCAATTGCTGCAGTTCTCTGCTTGTTCAGGGTATGATGAGTCCGGATGAGATTTCTTGTTGCTTTGCTGGAAATTGTACGGGTAGGTTTGACCGTGGGAGGCCGGCCTTGGGAAAGGGATTTCAATTTAGGACGCTTCATCTTGGTGGCCATCTTTTCAAGTGAGATTGCATGTTGGAATTTCCGATTGAAGGAGACTGGTGCAAAAGTTGAGATCACTTTTGCTCATTTCGAAAAGTTCGAACGGTCACATGACCGACTTGAATCCATCCATCCTTACCCATGCATTTCGGCCTGGATTGTTGCCTGAAATATTAAGGCAGCAGCGCTAAAAACCAGTCGCCTCGATTAGCGAGCTATCCCACAAGAATTGCGCAGCCAGATTTTGACGATTTTTAAACATCGACAAAAACTTCCTCGCCAACACGACCAGGACGACAAATACACTCAAAATGGCCCCCAAGGATGTTAAGAAAGGTACAGTCTCCGTTAAAACCCATTGATATATTTTGTATTGTCTAGACATCCCTCTGCGATGTCGTATTCACACTTTTCTCGCCGTCAAAATTCGAATCAATCGATCGCGACGAGTTGAAAAGGTGGTGGAGGAGGGGTGGGCATACGGGGATACGCACCAGCAGCAGCAGATATTGCGAGTTCTTTAAGAGCGATTGCTGATGCGTAAGTTACTATAGGTGCTGCCACCAAGGGTAAGGGAAATAAGCAAGCCAGCGCTGCTTCCAAGGCTGCGTTGAAGGGTGTAAGTTCTCCATCCTCTTTTGCGATCTCGACAATGATTCTGACCAGCCATAGACACACGCCACCAAGGTCCGCAAGGTTCGCCTTTCAACCACCTTCCACCAACCTAAGACCCTTCAACTTTCCCGCACACCCAAGTACCCCAGAAAGTCCGTCCCTCACGTGCCCCGCCTCGATGAGCACAAAGTGATTGTCCACCCTCTCAACACCGAGAGCGCCATGAAGAAGATTGAGGAGAACAACACCCTTGTTTTCATCGTCGACATTAAGGCCAATAAGAGACAAATCAAGGAGGCTTTGAAGAAGCTTTATGACATCGACACTGTCAAGATCAACACGCTCATTCGGCACGTTCAAACTCTACATATACATACAGACCAAAGCTAACATATACCCAGCCCTGATGGATCCAAGAAGGCCTTCGCTCGCCTGACACCCGATGTCGACGCTCTCGACATTGCTGCCACCAAGCTTGCAATCGTCTAAGTGCGCTTCGCGGTTCTGGTTCTTGTGGAAGGAATTCACGCAATGGTCATGGATTGCCAGCTGATATCATGGCTACGAAATCGGTGGCTGTCACTTGCATTCGAAAGGCGTAAATGAGATACATACCATTTCAGAGCGCAAAAAAGCGTTCGATTCCAATTCAAAAGTTCTAGCCATAGTTCTTGTGATGAGTGTCTATTTTTGGCTATATTATTGTCTTGTCTTCCCATGAGGCTGTGAGAGGGAAGTCCCGTCCGCTGTTATATTGTTTATACAGTACAGGCCATTGAACGCAGATCCCGAGTCCGTAGGCCGTGTAATCATACAATTGCAATACTCGTCCTTACCGCCAAAGATCCCGAGTAGTTCCCATTCATACCTACGACTCTCTGCCATTTTAATAATCTTACATCCCCATGGATATCCCCAGCAGACCTATTCCACCGTCTGACTCAGTCCTTTACTGTCCCCTCATAGACTCCAAATGCTTAATAACCGTAAAATTCGCATCCAAGAACCGATCTACACAGTTCTGCGCACAAGTCTCCTCATTCTTATCCAGCTTCCCGCTTCGAATCGAGCCTGTTACGCATTTCTTCCAGCAGACATCAGTGAGGTTGTGTGTGGCTATCGTGCTATTAGCTAAATTCTTCTGAGGTTATAGTACAGCAAATCGGTTCCAGCGCCAGTCATGAGCAGAAGCCCCAAGATTCAAGAACATAGAAAATGCATGCGGGAGCTAGTTCTACTTGAATGGCAGGCATGCGAAAGGGGGCAACTCACTCTGCTGTATCCTAGCCTTCTGGCTCTCGTTCCCAATGAATTGCTGCAGCTCCTGCTTATCCTTGTCGGACATTCTCGCAAGATCAGCTTGGAGGTTTGAGGTATCCATTTCTTCCTGTTTCGTTCGTTTTGAGAGGTGGTGGTTGCGGAATGTTGTTGAGTTGGGGCGTTGTGTTCTGTACTGTACTTTTTTCCTAGAGCTTCGATGATGATTTTCGATGGGGCCTGAGGCTGAAGCGAAGTGACAGGGGTGGATATCCGGATTTACAGGACGAGCTTTGTACTGTACTACCGTACAACCTTAGATAAGTCAATGGAATTGCCGACAGATCTCCATTAAAGTTTAATTCGATTAATTCGAGGGTTTGGATGATGCTGCTTACTCTGAGGGATGATCTACAAAATCGGAACTTAGTCACCTAGCTCTTTTGTTCTCAGCGACTCGCCGACTCGCCAGTTCAGGAGTGACAGCTGAAGCGAGAAATTGAATGTCAGTGAAGTGAACGACTCGGATTTCGACCGAATTGGTAGGGGATCAGTAACCAGTGATGTACCTATTCCAAATCTCTCTTCATTCTATGCATGTAAGGGTATCTAGCTCCTTAAGCGACTGCTCGACACCAAACTTGATCAACATCTGCATTCACTAAGATTTACAAAATGTCACAATCATACAAGATCACCCCCTTCACCTCCCTTCACGTTGTATCCCACCGGCATCATTTCCCTAACCGCACCCTCCTCAATACTCCTCCACTTCTGGGGTGGGTCAGCCCGTACATTCATACCCCTAACATCCCACCTCCCCCACCAGCACACACTCTCCATCTCCTTCCGCAGCTGAGGCCAATCCACCGGCCCTCTTTCCCTAGACTATTCCATCTCTACTGTTGCTACTGATATCGAAATCCTTCTCCTGAAACTTGGGGCTCGGGATTTTGTGCTGGTGGGCCATTCGATGGGCGGGAAGGTTGCGCAGCTCGTGGCTGGCAGGAATAAGTTTCCCGGACTCAAAGGCGTAGTCTTGCTAGCATCGGCACCGCTGACTCCTCTTGTCTTACCAGTTGAGATGAGAGAGCAGCATATCAGTGCTTATAAGAGCAAAGAGTCTACTGAGTTTGTGTTGAGGAATGTTCTTACTTATGACCCTTCACTGCTATCGGAAGAAACGGTGAAGATGATAGTAGAAGATATAATGAGCGGCAATAAATACGCGAAGAAAGCGTAGCCAGAGTATAGGATGAGAGCAGATATTTTAGACGAGGTAAAAGAAATTCGAGTTCTAGTGCTGGTGATTGTAGGGAAAGCAGACAGGGTGGAGACGGTCGAGAAGGTAAGGAGTGAGATTGTGGGGAGGATTGGGGGAGCGGAGATGGTGGTTTTGGAGGGAAAGGGGCATATGTTGCCGGTGGAGGAGGCGGGGGAGGTTTCTGGACTGATTGGCAAGTTTGTTGATGGGCTGAGTGGGGGATCTTGATGCTTGTGTTAGCTAGGGAGTTGAAAATTAAGCAAGAGTATTTTCGTGTACCATTAGTAATGCTGAAGCCCAGCTTAAAATTCAGCGGTCTGAAGAATATAGAGAAATTGTTGATTTCAATTTTTGGGGGGGATTTTGCCGTTTATCATTCCGTAGGGACAAGATATCGGCTGTACATACACAACTTTTCAGGAAACATTATCCGAGCAACCGATCTTCCAAAGCAGTAACATCTTTCCAATACAATTTTGATCCGCTGCAAATAGCATCCTACTAGAAACCCACAACTTCAATCGGAGAAGTCCTCGGATTCTGATTCTGGGTCCCGGTAAAGAGTGAAGTCGAACTTGCCTTGCACTTTATCTGCAATGGCCTTTCGGATAAGTGCCTCGTGGTCCTCGTCAAAAGCATACGTAGCAAGTTGGGACAGAACGGACAAGACCATTCCCTGGTTGGTATCCCGCAAGGTTGAAATGTATGCCATGATTCCATCAACAGAGAAGGATGTAATTGCGTGGATGCTAAGGGCACGCAGGTGATAAAGGCTGGTGAGGCCTCTCCAAAGATCATCGGTAACTTCATATCCGCTGAAAGAGAAATCCTGAAGATTGACAAGCCGAGAAGCCAGGCTCACGATATGAGCTGTGCGGAAAAAGTCGCAGGTTCTTTCAGCGATGTTCAGATATTTCAGGTTGGTGAGTCGAGATACCGAATCGATAAAATTGTCAATATCGTCTCGGAATGCTCCCTCGGATTCAGCTACTAGCTCTAACGACTCGAGGCTAGTTTGGTGGGATAACGCTTGGTGAAAAGCCCGGTTGCCTAACCACGTATATCCATACACTTGAAGTTTGCGAAGTCGAATGTTGTTCTGCAAAAAGACAGGAGTGAGAATGGCCGGACCGCTAGGCATCCATCTCATGAGAAGATCGCGAAGACCATCACATTGGCTTAGCCAGGAAATAACTTCCAGGAAGACATCGTTTTCGGTGGCTTCTAAGTCCAAGTCTAGAAATTTGCGGAAATTTGCAATTTCGAGCGTCTCAAGCGCAGTGCATCCCTGAAGGAAAGAAAACTTCTTCCATGCTTCCGTAGTCAATCCATCTAATTTCAACAGCTTCAAAGAACTGCTGTGGTGGTTCAACGAGAGAAGAGTTTCAGTACCAATGGCATTTGCGCCAAACGCTGTGAATTTCCGAAGGGTGTCCTTTCTCAACCCACTGAAAAAGCTTGCCAAACTAGAATCGACATCGAGCTTTTGGCAGCCGAAAAACGACAAATCATCGAACTCGTAGCCTGTCAACACATTAGTCCGAGCCTCTCGTTAGGGGTGGAAAGTGAGCTGGTGGTCTAAAACAGGTAGCAGGCACCTAGCATAAGGGTTCTCTTGTGTTGTTCACTCCAAAGCGATGACACAACCTCCTCCGGCCTTTCGAGCACCGGGTGAAGTAACAGAAAGGATACTCTTACAGTTGTTGGCAATTGCAGTCCCGGCAGCATCGCCTAGAATCGCGCCGTCCCATAGATTGCAGGACTTGAGATTTGATAGTCTGCTTGCCCATCTCGGAAAAGCATCAGCTGAAATGAGACCAGAAAGATTCTCGATTGTAACAGTGCTCTTATTCTTCTTTGCTGCATCGCTCACGTAGCTAGTGATGGACTCTCCTATGAGATCCACAATAGCAGGAGTATCAAGTCGCTGGTATGATCTCTTCGCACTTCGCATCTTTTGCTTCATTGGGGTATCTGGTGCCTTAAGAAACCGAGCCATCTCACCCGCGAAGAATCTAGTATGTGCAGCCGCATGGAACAAGGGATCTTCGAATAAATATTCAAGATTTTGGAGGTCAAGGGAACGGATCCATAGGCAGTAAGGATATGCGGTATTTCCCAAACTCGATAGAACAACAGATCGCCACCAGAGGGCCCAGTTCAACACAGTTCGTTCCTGGGCATTCACTCGGAACTGGTAACTGTCGGTCTTGGAGTATACCACATCACTGCCATCTGTCCATGTAGTTGGCAGTGTAGGAATCCTGGCTGCTATCAGTCAAGCTCATGAGATAAATGAGGATCTGACTTACCTATAGAGCCATAGGATTGAAGATTGTGCAAGAGTTTTGCCCGCCAAGCTGCATTTGTACAGAGTACGGAAATCGGATCGATTGGAGAGAGCCTCGCAGACGAGAAACAGCACATCTGAAGGTAGGTAAGGCATGATACTGATTTTAACGCGATCGGGTCTTCTGAAATTGGGGCAGTATGGATAACTGGAAATCCTGCTTCAAATGTTTTGGATGACTTGGAGTGTGGAAGGAAGCAAGGGTAATTAGGTCATTCAAGGAGAGTTGCTGCCTAACGATTAGAAATAATAACTAGATCCAATCGAAGAAATGAAGGTTCAGAAAGAAAAAGAGCTCTAAATATGGAGAAAGGCTTTGATGTTGTTGACACTGATCTTATTTTTTAGGTTGCAGTACGAGACCATGATGCGAATGCGGGGGAGGTTCGCTTCCAACGCCTCTCGCGAGAACGCGTCGCGCCAGCATTTCCAAACCCCAGTCCGAAACACGATATCATGTGCAAGAGCAAAAGTTGAGAACATTCATCCCCCAATTTATCTCGCAAAAGGCGGAGGGGTGACCAAGATGGCTATCCTGAACTTTACTCTCAGCCCAGAGGGATTAAGCAAGCTCCATGATGCTCTTGTATGCCTAGGGAAATTCAGTGAATCTGTCACAATAGAGGCTTCTCATGGCAAGGTCTGAGATCTCACCTTACATATTTCTGAGCTGTAACTAAGTGACTTCTTAGCTTGTCCTGACCGCTCTCAACTCTTCAAAGTCTGCTTATGCCTCCTTCACTCTCGTTGGGAACAAGTTCTTCACCAAGTATCAATATAAGCCGATCAGAACAGCAGGCCAAGCAAATGAAAAGTTCATATGCAAGATCTATAATAAGGTAAGGTACCTGTCTCCATCCACTTTCTATTACTCATAAAGTGTCTCAGGCATTGTTGTCTGTATTCAAAGGCCGAGTAGTGGACCCGAACCGAGAGAAGGATACTGCTATTGAAAGATGTGATGTCTCAGTTGAGGATGGAGAGGGGAAAGCAAAGAGTCGATTTATTGTCAAGATCATTTGTAGGCATGGTAAGGCCTTTCTTGTCTGCAAGTTCAGAGTACCGGAATACTCACGGAATTTAGGTGTTCTTAAAACTTACCGTCTGACTTTTGAAGCCGTCGCTCCTATGCACGCCCTCTTCGAGAAAGAGAGCGCCAGAAATACTTGGTCCATTTCTTCCAAGACACTACGGGAATTTGTTGAGCATTTCGGGCCTGGGACAGAACAGCTTGATATCTACTCAGAAGATGGCCGGGTGAGCTTCACAAGCTACACCGAAAAGATCGTCTCAGGCACTGGTCGGCCAATCTCCCCTAAGTCCATATTCGTCATACTAACTGCCAGCTAGAGGTGCTGAAACAGCCATTACGCACAACCATTGCCGTGGACACATTAGAATTTGGCGAGTTCGCAGTAGAAGAGAAGCTTCATATAGTCATCAGTGTCAAAGATTTCAAAGCAATTATTGCACACGCGGGCATCACAAACACTATGTCCAAAGCTCTGTACTCAAAACCAGCCAGCCCGATGCAGCTGACATACAGCAACGAGGGGATATTGAGCGAATTTATTCTTATGACTACTGGAGAATCTAGGGGTGTTTCAGCTACGCCCAAGCCAGATTCCACCAGAGCAGGCTCGAAGAGACCTGCATCAAGACCACCATTGGAAGCCGCATCAAGTTCCAAGAGGACTGCCTCAAACTCAGCCATGCCACCTCCTCCACTAAGTGCAGCTCCAAGTATGAACCGGGAGGCAACCAGGTCAAGAATTTCTAGGCCATCCCCGCCACCACCACAACCCAGTCTACAGTCCCAGTCACTGTTCCTTCCAGAAGAAGATGATGATCGACGATGGGATCCTGCGGATGATGACGAAGAGGAGGATGAGAACCTGTTATGGGATGATAGTGAGAAGAATGTGAGTTGGTGGCTCGTCGTCTGGTGGTATATGCTAATTATGTGAAGGAATCTGCAACTACAAACTCTGCGAGACGATCTCAAGTAGACCATGGTCAGAGCCGGAATGACACGCAAGCCAATGAGTGCTCTCAGATGACGGATTTGACTCAGCGTCTAGTACCTACTCAGAGATTATCACAGGTTACCACCCCCTCATCTCATTCTGAACAGCATGCTGACCCTTCTAGGTACGGGGTATGTTTGATTGATGTGAGGAAAAGCCCAGTTCGAATGTTTCTCAATAGTTGAGAATACGGTATTGTGGGATATAGGACTGCCAGGGTTCTCGCAGCACGCAGATACCCAAATATAGCTGGATAGAGCACAGGCGATAGCTAGCTGCACCCGCTTCTCGAAGGGAGATCATGTCGTCGAAATGCAAATCCAGCTTGTGGCACATCCTGCTCCAATGGTAGATATCTTGCTACCTGGTGGTAGATATTGAGAGGAGGCAATCACATTCCATTTGCCCTTGACGTCTCCATTAGTCGTTCCTGGTCCACAATTCCCATGTTCGCCCCATCCCCACGCTAGGACCTTACCATCTGTCGTCAGTCCTAAAGCGTGTTCACTCCCAATAGCAATCTGTGACAGAGGCGGTAGATTTGGTGGAGCTAGTTGCCCATGGTCTTCTCTGCCCCACGACAGAAGTTCTCCATCTTGCTGCAAGACGAATATACTACCCCAAGCTGCTCCTACGTTTTTCCACCCAGGCACCGCTGATGGAGCTGAGGATCTCACATTCCATTTATCAGACCCTAGCACAGCATGCTTACCAGCTTCCGGCTCACCAAGAAGATAGGTGAACTCTCTTCCACAGACAGCCCGAACAACTTTGAAGTCCAGACCAGAAATCTTTCTTGCCGAGTATAGAATCCCTTCGGGCTCACCTATTTGACCTTTTCTGCCATTGCCCCATCCATAGACATCACCATTGCTTAGCACAACAACCACATGACTCACAGAAGCGGCCAAGTCTACAACTTGCAAACCCTCTGGTGGAAAGTTCTTGATGAGCTGGGCTGTCGAGGACCGGAAGAGAAGTTCGCCTTGACTTAATTCTCCTTTATTTCCAATACCAAAACTATAAAGCTTCGTTACGCAGGACTCTGTATCTTGCTGGACAATGATTGAAGCCTCCCAGGTTGCGGCACAGAAGAGGATGGGTGCTTCGTTGATAGCGGGGTCCTGCGAAAGCTGTATGTGGTAAAATTCGGAATCCGTCGAACTGGAGGTAGAAGTAAGACCACATGCCCCGCTAGCAGAATTTCCAGAGCAGTACAGAATGCCTGATGCCAAGATAAGTGTATGGTTGCCTCCAGCTCTAACTTTAATATCGGGGTCGGGGTTCGTCTGGAAAGTGGCCTGTTTAGGGACGGAGACATCTTCTTTATGGCCGATTCCAAGTTGACCAGATCCGTTCGATCCTAATGCAAAAATTGAGGTCATTTTCGATTGATGGTATTGTTTCCAAACTTTTACATTATTTAATGAGCGAACGGTTCCTTTAGCAAAACCTCGACGAGGTACGTGATGAAGAAATACGCTAAGCCATTAAAGGCTAAAGCATCTCGCTAAGCCATACAGCGCTAGTACCTCGCTCCCACACATCGAAATATTGCTGCCCGGATTTCGAACTTTTCACGACCACCTAACGACATCGACAAAACCGCCAAGATGCCTGCTCAAGCAAAGACGTACGAAACCCTTTCTTCCTTGAAGAGATGAGCGGCCATGTGGGATTCAGCTTTAGTCGCCCGTCCTCTCGCTGGAGCTCCATGGTATCGAAAGTCAGCTCTTGAGTGTCCGATATCATGGCTGCCAGCTCGATTCTTCCTGCGGTACACCCTCACGTTCTCAGGTCTCAATGACTTGCGTCGTGAGAGCAGTACTGTGGGGTTTTGAGGTTGAAGATTTCTTCTCCTTTAAATTCATTGCCGCATATATTATTCGAGTAGTATCAAGCTTCGGCGGATTACGAAAGTTGATCAATGAGCTGGTATATTTCTTGGACTTTGTCCGAGGTCTTGTCGCTTGAGATACGGGTTCAATTAGTACATCTGCGAAATCTCTGCGGAGAAGTATCAGATGGAAGATTTTTACTCCTCATCGATTAAATCCATCTTCGAGTTAGCCTCGCGAGAATGTCGCGCTTCAGCTGCAGTTCTCCATCGGCGCTCTATTTCATACATTTACTGTATGCTGGACATAAACGACTAACCTGAAATAGATCCGTCCCTACCTCCGACCAGATTCTCGTCCCCGAGACCCTCTTGAAGAAGCGCAAGTCCCAGGAGAAGGCCCGCGAGGAGCGCTCTGCTGAGCTTGAGAAGAAGAAGAAGGTTAGTGGAACACTTTGATATACACACGGTTGCACTGGAGGACTACATGATGCATAACAACCATATTGCGACTAGACATTGTCGATGTTGTCCAATTAACCATCTTTCGGGTCTGATATGTCATTGACAATGTAACCTGTGTATTTCGACTACATCTTGGGTACAAGGCTGACTGGAATTACAATAGACTCAAAAAGAGAAGCGTGGTGTCATTTTCAAGCGTGCTGAGAAGTATGTCAAGGAGTACCGTGACCAAGAGCGTGAGAAGATCCGTCTCTTGAGACTCGCCAAGCAAGAAGGCTCCTTCTACATTCCCGCTGAGGAGAAGTTGGTCTTCGTTGTCCGTATCAAGGGTATCAACAAGATCGCTCCCAAGCCTCGCAAGATCCTTCAACTTCTCCGTCTCCTTCAAATCAACAATGGCGTCTTCGTCCGCATGACCAAGGCCACCCTTGAGATGTTGAAGGTCGTCGAGCCATGGATTGCCTACGGATACCCCAACTTGAAGACAGTTCGTGAGCTCATCTACAAGCGCGGATATGGAAAGATCGACAAGCAACGCATTGCCTTGACTGACAACTCCATAATCGAGGGTTCTCTTGGCAAGTACGGCATTGTCTGCATGGAGGATTTGATTCACGAGATCTTCACTGTTGGTCCCAACTTCAAGCAAGCCGCAAACTTCCTCTGGCCCTTCAAGCTCAACAACCCGAATGGAGGTTTCCGGACTAGAAAGTAGACTACCCCATACCCCCATTCTATACCGCTTCGCCTTAATGCATCAATTACTGACTTCCACCCTCAGGTTCAGACACTTCGTCGAGGGAGGAGATCTCGGAAATAGAGAAGACAAAATTAATTCTTTAGTTCGCAGTGCACGTATCTCCACCCTGATATTGAATTCCCGTACTAATTGTTGCACAGATGAACTAGCGGATTGTCCTTGGGTTGACATCAATGGGGGTTCGGGGTCTTTTCTTGCTTGCTCAAGCTACTCTGCACGAACGGCGTAAAGCATAAAAAGAAATGAATGGAATTACAAAGCAACACTCAGTCTTGAAACCGTTCCCATTATGATATTGTGAATGACCATTGCTACTTTAGCATTCATTGTTGTGAATCCCAGAAGTACGCTAGGAAGAACTCCGCTGTTGCAGCTAAACATCATTCCCTCGCCCCTAATACCTAAATTTTTTTAATATTTACCTGGTTCATAGTGTTCATTCCCCTCGAATATTTGATCCGCTTTTAAATACCTGCGCCCCTCTAATTATCTACTTCCTAAATATTCGCTTCGCCTTGATATTCGAGCTTGTCTGGGCAACCACTGTGTTTCGAATATTTATCTCGTTTGTAATATCTACCTACGCCTTTTGGAATATTAACTTCGTCTTAAATATCTCTCTCCTCTAGAATATCCTGCCCAGTATAAATCTCTTCGTGAAATTAGGTAGCTTCATTGTGTGAGATAGATGTTCAAATTGGGATTAGAGGCCATAAATCTCTAGCATATATCACATCACAAGCAGAATAGTAGTATTAGATAGGTGTGATAGCTCATTGCTCATATAATATTCACTCTTTCCATGCCATATCCAACCACAACCTAACCCTTAATATCAAAACTCGTCCCACACCCACAACTACTACTCGCCAACGGATTATCAATGATCTTAAACTGGCTCCCAATCAATTCAATTTCATAATCCACTTTGGAACCCTTCAACAACTCCAAACTCGGACCGTTCATCACGAACTTCGCTCCTGACCCATCATCCGCCATGAACACAATATCCTCTTCGTCTAGTTCGGTGACGGTATCCTGTTTGAGGGGTGGAGAGCCGGGCGTTCTAGAGGGCATAGCGCTGGGGGAGGAGGAGGAGGGGGAAGTGTTGAGGGCGGGGGAAGCTTCGAGGGTGGGTGGGCCGGGGAGGGCAGGGAGAGTGGTGAGCGACATGAGGTATTGGAAGCCGTGGCAGCCGCCGCTTTCAACGTTGATGCGAAGGGCGAGGTTGGGATTTGAGGCTTTGGTCATTATTTGCTTGAGGCGCTAGGACATATGTTAGCTTCCACTTATCCGCATTTGTAGAGAGAAGCATACATTTGAAGCCTTGGCTGTAATCCCGACATTCATATCTTTACCCTCCTCATCCTTCTGCGGGTTGAAGATAACAGTAGATGAATCTTGGCACCTAGTTGATAATGTGAAAGCTCTGCGCTCTTGTCTGCGGGGTTGCATATGGATAGAGGCGTTGGAGATGCCATGGCGGATGGCTGTTGAAGAGAGTGAGGGGAGGAGGAAGTCGAGAGGCGGGGTTGTGGAAATGTATCTTCGGGTGGTGGTTTGGAGGAATACTCTAGCTGCAGAGGATGAGCTAGATGAGATTATCCTTGAGCAGCTCTCGGCGAGTTTCTGTGTTGCCATGGTTGCTTGTTGCTGTTCTGAACGGCAAGATTGTAGAAACAGATGAGGTCAAGGGCCTTATTCTAGGGATGGAACGGTCAATGTTTTTTGATAGCCTAGATCCTGGTCAATCTTGAAATGGTCTGTGCACCGAAAGGTTCACTTGTACTTTCGTATATCTCATTATTTGCTTGTTTGCTTGTTTGTTTATTCCTTTTAACGTCCTATATAAATTAAATACTACAGTAAGACGGAAGACCCTGGGGCAAGCGTATTGAATCAGTAGCAATATACTATTTTTTAGAAGTAAAATATAAAGAAGGCAGAAGCACAGGTTGCTCTAAATCTAACAAGACTATACCAGCCGATTTAGAGACTGGTAGCTCTAATATACTTCCTCTAAAAACTCTCCCCTCTATTCTAATAGATATTAGGAGTCAAGCTCTAAGCTTTCCAGCTTCTCTACCTTTTAATAGCCCCCTGATTCTCTCCTCCAGACCCCTTCCCCGGAGTACATACCCTTTTTTTTAAAGGACACCAAGACGCTTCTCCCGTTGGCTTTCCAATAGTATTGCAATCACGAAGGCCGACGGCTTTGAAATCCAGACATACTCGCTTGTACCACCAAATATTTTTCCTGATTACAAAGCTGTCGGTCGGTGTTCGTGAGGTTTGCCAGCCTTGCGTATCTCATTCTCTACCTATGAACTTTACTTTTCACTCAAAATCAAGGACAGCTTTCTTGCTGCAACCATAATACAATTTAGGTTAAATCCAATAGCCAATCTCCTTTGCCTATTCATCCAATTCTGTGCCTCAGCTGTGCCTCGCACTTATCCCACCCGGCCCCAGAAACCTGAGCATCAGAGCAACACCTGTTGATTGACAATCAGGCAACATGGTATTCTTGCATGCAACGCGGCGCAGCTTGCAATTAATACTTAATGCGGGTAAGCCCTCTCATATCACTGTTGTTCTTTCCTCATCCATCACTCGCCTGTTGATTGAACATCACAAGTTCATATATAACACCATCACATACTTCAAAAACTACACTTAGCAACTCACCCACAAAAGCCTGTATCACACTACCCAGGAAATGCACTCCAGCCTCAAAAGCTAAGCTTAGTCACACTACACCAAAACAAGTCACATCTCAAACCCCTATCAATCGCAACAATGGTCTCCATTAAAGACATCCGCAAATCCAACCTAGCCTTCAAGCTCTCCCCCCAATCCAGCAACCTCGTTGCTGTCTTTGTCGGAGCCACCAGCGGCATCGGAATGGGAACCCTCGAGCAATTCGCCAAATACACTACCACACCCACCATCTACATCATCGGGCGATCCAAGAAATCGGCCTCTGCCCAACTCGAAAAGCTAAAAACAATTAACCCCGAAGCGACACTCAATTTTATCGAGACCGAAATCTCGCTCATCAGGAACATTGATACTGTATGTGACGAAATTAAGACCAAGGAGGAAAGAGTCGACATTTTGTTCCTCTCACCAGGCTACCTCGCGTTTGGCGGCCGAGAAGGTATGACCCCTCCCTTCTCCATACAAGCACCTCACTAACGAAACCCAGAATCAATCGAAGGCATAGATATCCCTCATGCGCTTCGCTACTACTCCCGCATGCGTTTCACGTATGATTTACTAGAACAGTTACTCGCAGCCCCCAACCCAAGAGTCATCACCATCCTCGCTGGTGGCAAAGAGTCCCCCCTCGACCTCACAGACCTTGAAGTGAAAAACAACTTTACATTCACAAAGGCCGCTTCTAACGGGACCACGCAAACTACCTTGGCTCTCGAAGAACTAGCCAAGTCTTATCCTTCTATCACTTTTATTCACAAGTACCCGGGGTTTGTGAACTCGGGTGTCATTGGGAGGTTACTTGGCACGGCTAAGGGACTTTATGCTATTCCGGCGGTGGTGGCGAGTTGGACGATTTTGCCAATCATCAATATGTTTTCAACATCTATTGATGAGGCGGGGGAGAGAGGTATATTTCTTGCAACAAGCAGCAGGTATCCGCCGGGCAAGCCTAAGTCTGACTTCGTTGGAACGGAGTTGCCGCATGGAGTGAAGGTAGCCGAGGCTTCGGTCGTGAAGGATGGTGTCGGAAACGGAGTGTATAGACTTGGAGCCGATGATGAGAGTGCGCCTGAGAGCCAGGTGATGGTGGGGTATAGACAGGAAAAGGCGGATAAGTTGGTTTGGGAGGAGACGCAGGCTGTGTGGGATAGGGCATTGGAGAGATCTGGGTAGGTAATAACCTCATGAAGGAAAGAGTTTCTTAGTCAATACCCAATTTGGATTTATGGGGTAGTTAGTAATTATTTTTCTCGGAGGGCAAAAAATTGAATTCTTCTCGCCAGACTTTCCATCTCATAAAACAATCCCCCTGTTCCTCGGATCCAAATCCGTAAGAATTCTAAAATGCACAAATAGAACCATAAACTTGGAAATGGAGCTGCCAAATACTGCTCCAAAAATGCAAACCAATTGCGACCCGTTCGAACGAATGCCATTCTTCATTAGAGGTTCTTGTTGAGACCTAGTGACTAAATGAGACTCCCCGCAAGGAAGTCCTTAGGGCCTTATTGCGGGGTGTTGGGAAAGAGGGACTTATTTTGAGATATAAAGTGAGTGGGGCAAAGCTGGGGGCCGGATATTCACTTGAGCGCAAGCCAAGCTGAATGTTCTGTGAAGTGGGAGAAGGGTCTCGACGTGAAATGATCGACCTTGTTATCTTTGGAATTAACAACATGGTATACACAGTAACATATGCTGATGTGAACTTTTGTCTTCGCAGAATGCCATCTCGTCTTGACCGCCCTTCTCGCAAGTTGCTTGATCCAACGCCCATTATCTTCCTGCTCAGCCTGCCACCCCCCAAGTCGCATGCGTCTCGACCTTACTTCAGACGCGACTTGAATCTCCCATGCAGCCTTACCTCCGCAACGCATAGGGGGCCTCTTCTTGTGCTCCACTCCCTACCAACGGAGTCGCAAGACATTTTCACTGTTCGTCTGTCCCAAACTCCCATTGAGGTACTCGACTCTATGCTCCCTCTTCGGTGCTGATTTCCAGGCAAGACTCATGTCAGATATGGAGATCGGCCAAAGAGCTTTAGTGAGGGAAGGCACGGCCACCTGCTTTAACAATGAGCGTAAGGAGCGAGAGCATCATCCTTGGCCTGTAATGTCTCAACGCCTCTTCAAGGGGTCGCCCCGGAAGCCCTCCTCTCGGGGAGGATATGAGCATTGCAGCACCCTCTCATCATTAGAAGCATCTCCCTACTGCGAAGTTACACCCTCCAAGAACTGAGCAAGACAATTCACACTTGAATCAACCGCTCAGTTCGTTGTCAGGACTCCTCCTTCAAATGGAGAAACGGACTAGGCCTAGTCTCCACAACCCTGCTCTCCCCAAACACCAACCTCGTCCCATAAACCTTTGCGTGCTTGAAATCCAGCCAGACAATCATCCTCGCCAACAGGCCATCTAAACCCAATATCCCTAGTCCGCCTCGTAGAATGACCATTCTCTCCAAACCGCTGACGTGGATTCGATATCTCTCAGTATCACCACTGAAGCTTTCTAATAGACACATACAGAAGACAGCACTGATAGTAGCATCACTCTGACGATCGGAGGAGGAAGAAAGAGCTATGTTGATAGAAGTGATGGCGTCCTGCCGGAGCGAGAGGAGGGAGATGGCAGTGCGGGGAAGAAGTGAGGTCCTGAAAGCGTACATGGTTCCAGCAAAAGCCATTGCCGAGTAGAATGTAATTGGAGTTTTCATGATGAAGGGAAAGAATAGAGTACGCAAGCGGAAGAAATTTCCTTTCTGGGATAGATCTTCTGTGTCGATGAGGATTTGGGTGAGATCTTGGAGATCGTTAGATTCGTTCTTCAGACAACTTAGTTGCGGAGTGCAAAAAATAAATGCTAGTGATAAGGACATGGGATAAGAAGCCTAGTGATATAGGGAGCTACTTGCAGAAGTCAAGAATTGGTTCATACACCGGTTTCCAAGGCACCGGGTAGGTTTGAAATGGGTCTACCCGGGTGCCATGAAATGGAGAATTTGACTTGAATGACGGGAGACTCGGCGGTGAGATATTGACTGCACTGCTCGCTGATGTCGCAGTAGAAAGCGAGGTCGACGTTGAACAACGAGACAGCGATGATTCCGGGCTCATAGAATCATTTGAAGAGACGGTACTTGCTGTCTTGAGACGTGGTACAGGTTTTACATCCCGCCTGACCGGTAGTGTAATGTCCTCGTTACCATCATCTTTGTGATGCTGGAGATACGCCACATGTGATCTGACAGCTCGCTTCTTGCTCCGTAGCTTGGCTTCATCCGGATTATTGATGTTGACAAAGCTCAGCGTGGTGTAAGCCGTGGGTCTGGATGCAGTTTGGCCCTTCAAGTTGCTCATGTTTCGTAACGCACATTGATTTCAAGCTTTGCAGGAGTCACCTCCTTCCTCAGGGGAAAGGAATTCTCAATGACATGAAAATGTTTAGGTACGAATGGTTTTGGTGTTGGGTAATCAGGTCTTGGTGCGTCTAAGGCATGTAGTTAGGAAATCTCCTCAGAACGCGGGAGTTTCGCACTAGAAGAGTATCCCTGCTAATATAAAGATCCGACAACCGTTCATGATGCATTCTCGGCCGAGGACATCCGTACTTTAGTACGGAGGTAGTAACTAGGACACTAGTTAGGAGTATATTGTGAAAAAATTAAAAGGGGAAATAGTTAAGAGAGCAGAAAATCAGGAGAGACCGTGCAAGGTAAGATCTTGCGATTACCAGAAACAGAGAAGCCTCTTCCCCGAGTAGTGTTCGGTGAGAAAGCTATTGAAAACGAAGTCTTTGACTCTATAAGACTCCAGATCTAGTAGGTACATCTCAGCCCAAGTCCATACGTTGTAGACTCTATATTATCCCCGATTCTTCACCTATCCCCACTGATCACCGCCGGCCCACATCAGCCCGAACGACGTACAAGCTAAGCTCTGCTTTTGCTGAAGTGTATCCAAGACACCGTGATTCAAAAACCTTCACTCCATGTCTGTGGCTCCAGCCAGCTCCAAAGAAGCCCATCTAGGAATGTGATAAGCCTGGGTTCTCGATGCAAAATGTCTCATTAGCCTGGCTCGCATTGTGCCAGAGCAGTTCTGGCACATGGCTTGCCCAATGAACCTTCTTAACCATGTCCTAAAAACTACTGCGCTGGTTGAGAAATAGAGTTGTTTGATATACAGGAGGAGCCATTGGTTCTTGACAGATGTGCAGCACCAGAAGGTTGTCACAGTTTTGGAGTTAAAGATGTGACATGTCACCATAACTAAGCCCAAGGAGCCGATGTGCGGGCGAATCATTTCGCTGCTCTTTTTAAGATCGCCAGAATCCTGTACTGTCTTTCCTAAGGCTCGCCAAGCATTTCATCGGACCAGTATGCGTGATGTACTGTACAGACTAGACTGCGATTGCCAAATTACGCGTGATATGCAGAACCCCTTTGGTGATGGGAACCAGAAAATAAAATAAAAAACCGAAAACTTTTGTGGTATTTCCCTCTCCGTACGCCAATTCATTATGCCCATCTTGAAAAGTCAAGACTATCCACAAGACCATCTTCAACACCTGGTCCAACTTCCGTCTCAGCAGTGGAGAGCATCGATGATCTTTGAGATACTGAGTCCGGGGTAGAATTTGTCAAGAAGTTGGCGACTGAAGATCTCCGAAGACTGTTCAAGCTGTCTCTTACATTGTTTCTTGCGTCGATCGCAACACCATTCGCTGTTCCAGGGGGAGATGTTGTCATAGATGGCTTCGGTCGATATTTCTCCCTGATTCGGTTTATCTCTCTCAATCTGTTCCGCCACGACGATACATGCTCCCCACCTTCTCTACTTGACCAAACAAGAGAGAACACCGATGCGTTAAGAGCTAACAACCGGATGAATCCAGGCAAAGCTGCCAGACTAACAATCTTCGTCTCTGCGGCCGGGGAGATCTCCGGGAAGCCAGGTTTACTCATAACCTGCACTCTATAAAATGCGTTTTTTGTCGACCTGATGCGAGATGCAACAAAAGACGCCCTTGACTCCGGGGTAATGACAATATTAACATAGTTGAAGTCCGAAGGGAATGTGTCGAACCGAAAAGGCAGTCCCGAATTATTGAAGATGATGTGCACAAAGTCGTTTCCTATGTGTCTTTTCTTGCCAATACATCGAGGGTCATGATCGAGGTTTGTTGGCATTTGAGTTGTGACATGGAAGACAATTTCTGTGACCCGGTCTCGCCAGCAGAAAGTGTACTCACCATCCTGGTTCCTCTGTCTGTCCAGGCCCTGGGTGTTGAATTTGGCACCTTCCAACTTCGTGAGCGTACCCAGACCCGAGAGGAACTGGATATAGTCACTGCTTCCTTGAATATTTGAGAGGATTTCAACCTCATCTGTTTGGTTTTGTCCAATATAGATCACCCCAACCTTATGCCCGTCAACCGTAAAACTACGATTGAAGTTATTGACAACTCTCTCCATGAACTCATCATTAGGCAATGGAATGGGACGGAGTGCTTCACCAGCTTGAGGGGTTGAAGCCGTCAATTGAAGTAGGAGATGGCTAGGAAGTTTGACATTGTCATCTGAATGGCGGCCATCTTTCATGGCATCCGTGACAACTTGCTCCTGGTGGGCAGGGGGGCGACTAAACTTTTCTTGGATGATATAGCAAGAGGTGCCGGACGGTTGGCGTTTAGTGATCTGCGCCCAGTCTCCTCGTGTTGCTTGCTCGACTGTGATAAGGCTATTCCCGACGACCCATCTCCTTTTCTTGATCTCTCCGAATCTCTCTTCTGTAAACGCAGGGTCGGCCTCTGACTCGTCAACATCTGCATATGCTACCCGTTGCATGAAATCTAGAGTCACCTGCGCCTGCTCGTCGATCATCTCCCTTCCATTGATATCCGCTGAGACCAAATTCTTTATAATCCAGCTAACTTGACCCCCGCGATCTGCAAGCTTCAGAGACAGAAACCAGAAGATAATAACATGATGGGCTAGAGCAAAGACATATTGTGGTAAGTCATCAGATGTGTTCGGTTGAAAGTTACTCTCGGCTGGGTTGTTGTCAGCAAGACCGCGAGAGCTATCAGTAAGTACTACAGAATTTCTTGCTTGAGGAGTACTGTTGGCCTTGGGCTCCTTAACTTGCTGGTCCCGTGCATATTGCAAGTAGCGGAAACATATGGCAAACACGATCCGAAACTCTTCTTCGCGAAAGTTCACGTAGAGACTGGGGAGTCTTGCAAGGCAAGCCAGGAACTCCAGAATGTGAATGGCCACATGACTCTGAGTAATGATTTGTGACATCTTTCGGAGGATGCTCACAAGTGACTTGCTCGTAGAGGCTGGAAGTTCGTGACAGCATATCGATAGAGCGTGTATGCAACACTTTGAAGTTCTCTCGCCAACACCCTGTAGAAATATTCGAACGATCTCATCTTGATCAGTCTTGGAGAAATGCCGATGGTAGCTCATGACCATATTCAAATTTTGAAATAGGCAGATGCCAACATCTGCCTTACGGAGTCCAGACGACATCGGGGGCTCTTGGAAGGTATTGTTCTTGATCTGTTCACACAGTACCTCTCTTAGAGACTTTATTTGCGGAATTGCAGCTCTGAACAGGGCTTGATTTGTCAATTGTGATGCCAGGTGAACAAGAATGTAGCTATAGACCTCCCACTCGCATCCATTCCGAATAAGGCGGATGATGGTCTCAAGGTAAAGACCAATATTGAGAGTCGTCTTGCTTGTTCGGAAAGGGAGTGCTTTGCCCTCAATAGCATTATCATTGAGCTCTTCTTCAGCTCCGATAGGTCCTTCCTCGGCTCCGTTACGGGTCTCTGGGCTGTGATCGTCGCCACTCTGGATTATTGTATCGACCTCAATAACAGATGTCAAAAGCGAACTTGCTCTATCTGACGGTTCCTGAGGTAGTGCATCTGGGTCAGGAGACATCCACATTTGATGATTCCGTTGGAGGGCCCGGCTAGCTCCGCTTCCCAGTCGGAGTACTTGTCTTGTTGCCGGGTGTACATGACCAAAGGATGTTGTTCTGGAGATGCGACTCGTTCCAGAATCTTCTGCTCGAGAGATCCGTTGTTGCTGAACAGCATCATCCGCAGCTTGCTTCCTTGCGAGGGATGCCGTTGTTCTGTAAAGAGATGCTGCAAGTGCATCTGATTCGGTGTATGGTGTTAGGAAGATCCTGTTTGCCCAGTCTGCCCTCAATCTAAACAACATTTTGAGAGCCGAGATACGTGCATCTGTCTCACATTCATGAGACCGAGCAATCCATAACATTTCGTCGAAAATTCGCAATGCCTTCGGAGTAGACTTATCCATGATTCTCATGAACATTTGGATGAGGCCTTTAGTAACAACATTTGACGGAGTTTGACTAAGAGCACTCGAACCAGTTGATGCAGGTTTGTTGCCACTCATCAAGCCATTTCTAGATCCAGGTGGTGACCCGAGAGGTGATTGAAGCCGATCGCTTGTGATACTGCTACGAATTGCGTCGATTACGTAGCTAAACAGGGTATCATCAGCAGTCTCTGCGACGTTGACAGCAAAAGCAACAACCTCTTGCAGAATGGTTATGTCTTTTTCATCCCCAATGTCATCAAGAATAGATGTTACAAAGATCTGCAAGGTTTCGGGATCCTCGTGTTCATCCATCATTTCGATGACATCGAATACTTCGGTGACGGCTTTGAGAGCATGTAGTCGAATTTGTGTAGGCTGGTTTCTGTCTGCGAAGAAGGCCCCAAGAATCATCTTGGAGTTCTCCTTCCATGATAGGTCTGAGGGGTAACAGAATCTGTACTCCATGTAAAAGTCGATTACTAACTTGGCACAAGACTCGGGAAGGTGAGGATGGACAGCAACGAAGAACTTGATGCAATCCTCTCTTTGGAAGAAGTCGGCGCCAGCAAACTTTAAAAGGAGCTCCTCGATACGAATAATGAGTTTGTAAAGACTTTGTGCCAGGTTTGTGGCAACATTCGGCTCGGCTGACTCCTCGTTGCTCAAAGATTTTGTTGTACGTGACCGGCTTATGATTGAGCGGCCATCTGAAGTCTCCAATGCGCGCTGGGAGCATATCGTAACGACATTAAACATCCTTGACCAATCTTCTTCCATCACATTTTCCATCACCTCCTGGCCCTCGCCAGTAAATAATGACAAGATCAATCTCATGATGTCGTTCTCGACTTTGGTGTTTTGAATACCCACAACGTTGCTAAGGGCCTCTACCAGAAGGGTATATGGGACCAAGGGATACCCATCAGCACCGTCTCTAGAAAAAAGTTTTTCCAACACAGACAGAGCCCCACGAATCTCCCGGATGGTGTATTGACGCTCCTCTGACTTGCCGGATAGAGGCTCACGAAGGATATCCAATAAGATCTTGACTGTGGTTTGGCCATTATGGGATCTACATAGATTCCCAATAGACCGCCACGCCTCCGGCTCCATTTCCTTCACAAGGCAGTGTATCGAACATAGTACCTTAACGCAATCCAGAAGCTTCTCGCTCGGAACATTTCCATAAGTAATGATTGCGTTGATGACATTGATGCAAGCTCTCAAGTCGCTCGAGGAAATAGTCCGGACGCAGATATCGAGAACTACGTCGATGAGATCTCCTGTTGTCTCTTCTGTGGAAATGTTGAAGGAGAACTTTATAATGTCTATGATGAGGGCGAAAACAAGTGACAAATTCGTCTCCTCTCCGAGCGGGCCTTTTCCCCTGCTGTGACGTCCGACTTGTTTCCTCGCAGTTGTAGTAACAGCAAAGGTATTTTGCAACCAGGAATTCAAGAGGGGCAAAGTTTCATAGTGAAACCCAGCAACATCTCTGCCATGTTTCGTCAATTCCACCACTGAAGCAAGTTGCAGATGGAAGTCTTCGGAATTTGAATGAGTTGTAAGTACACGGAAAAAGGCAAGGCGCTCGGGATCGGTCGAATTGGGTTGTCTAACACATGCTGTGAGGAGTTCGTAGCCAGCAATTCGGGCTTCCCTTGGATTGCTTGGGTCGATGAGATCCTTCCCTGCTCTGAATATGCTAGTTACCTGTGTCGGATGTTAGCTGTTATGACTTCACATCCTCTTATTGGCACCTACACTATCAAGTGAATAATCTTGCACAGCATGGCGTAGTGCTTCTGCTGCCGGGATTCGATCTGCGAGGATATTTCCAGCCTTCAGCTTCTCACAAAGTTGCTCATAGTTCGGTGGACCGCCATAAAATGCGGTCTCGGAAGCATTGCCGTCATTAAGCTGCTGAGCAAGAGATGATGGCGACTGGGGACTCGGGCTCTTAGTGAGTTTATTTCCAGTCAGACTCTTAAAGACACTGGCAAAGCCGCCGGCGCTTTTGGATTCAGGTGTCTGAGCTACGTCCCCTGCTGGAGGAGACATAAGAACTCGAGATCGGGAGTGAGTTGAAAGTAATGCTGCTTTACTCTGTTCTAAACGTCGATTATTCCAGTTAGCTAGGCTGTCCAAATCCATCTTTGCAGAGCATCATGGCCACCACAGAGGTTGTGAGGGGGGGTAGAGTTGGGGGTGGGCGAAACACAGTTCACAAGACAAGGAGATTGGGTTTAAATCGCATGAAGAAAACTTCAACCGGAGGGACATAGAGCTATGGATTTCCGGTAACAGACTTCAACATACATCAAGTTTAATCCCCAGTAAAGAACCAGCGGTGCTTAAGGTATAGCTCATAGCCAGGTCGACTAAGCCGATAAGAGAACCACGTCAACCAGTCGAGCAACAGTCTCTTAGTTCCATGAAATAGAAAAACGACGGTATCCGGCTGCTACACAGAAAAGTGGCTTGGGTGAGAGAGGTGGCGGAGAATTGGTCACATAAGTGCGTAAGTAGGAACAGAGAGAGAAGAGAAGGAGGAACTGTTGAAGACACGGAGGATCTCCATCAGCAATCGCAGACGCAGCCGCAGATAAAGCTGGGTCACAGGAGCGAAATTCCAAGATCCCTGTCCGGGACGATCCTCTGACCTAAATGCTTTTCATTGGACGGATAGCCGGGACGGGCCCTCGTCGGGAATCGGGGGACGGAGCTTCGCAAGACCAAAGCTTTCTCCTGGCAACTGGAGAAAACAAGCGATTTCCTACAACATTATTTGGTTCGGGGTGAGCCTTGATATTCAATACCGCCTTTCTCTTTTCCTCCCTTCCACAACCACAACTTGGAATTTACGCTAGCTTGCCCAAGATGGCTTCGAACCTCCAGACTGTTGCAGAGCTTCTGCAAGCAACTTTAGATCCCCGCCAGCATAAGCAAGGTTTGTCCCCATTGAAGGAAGCTTGCGCCCCGCCGTTTAACCAGAAAGCTCACAAGTCCAAACAGCTGAGATCGCGCTCAAAGCTGAGGAGAGAAAGCCTGGCTTTTCTCTTCTCCTATTGAATATTGTTGCCGCAGACTCTCTTCCCCTTAATACGCGCCTCGCGGGAGCACTCTGCTTCAAGAACTTTATCAAATTCAACTGGGTGGTAAGTCGTTCAGCACACCATACAAACTGAGCTGTACTTGCTAAACAATATTAGGACGAAGATGGGTCCCACAAGCTTCCCCCCATCGAGGTCAACACCATCAAGGGCGAGCTCATAGGCTTGATGATTGCCGTTCCCCCAAGCATTCAATCACAACTAGGAGAAACAATCAGTGTGATCGCCGACTCCGATTTCTGGGAACGATGGGATACATTGGTAGATGTGAGGATATATCGCTTATGAAAATCTGGAAGAAAGTTGCTGATAGTCTATAGAACCTGGTCTCGCGCCTATCGCCCGACAACCCGAAAACCAACATTGGTGTATTAGAAGTGGCACACTCAATCTTCAAGAGATGGAGACCTCTTTTCGCATCGGATCCCTTGTATACGGAGATCAACCATGTTCTTGGAAAGTTTGGAAATCCATACGTAGAATTATTGGTGGTAATTACCCCTCCTACCCCTCCACACGGATCAGAAGGCTAAGTGCTTATGCTACAGAGCACGGATCGACGAATCGAGGCAAACAAAGGCAATAAGGAGGTTCTGACGCAGCACGTTGAAGTCATGAATTTACTTGTGAAGCTCTTCTACGATCTTTCCTGCCAAGATCTTCCGCCAATCTTCGAAGACCACCTCCCCCATCTCACCTCCTTGCTACACAAATATCTCACGTACGAGAACCCACTCTTGAATACAGATGATGACTCCGAGTCTGGGCCCTTGGAATTTGTGAAAGCTGGAATCTGTGAGGTCATAACCTTGTACATGCAAAAGTACGAGGATGCGTTCGGAGAGCTCTGCACGCCGTTCATCACAAGTTCCTGGAATCTGTTGACGACTATTGGCCCTGAGACTAAGTACGACATTCTTGTCAGCAAGGCGTTGCACTTCCTCACTGCAGTTGCAAGCATCAATACGCATTCCCAAAACTTCAACAACAAGGAGACCCTCGGCTCGGTTGTGGAGAAAGTCATCCTTCCCAATGTCAGTCTGCGAGAGTCTGATATTGAGCAATTTGAAGACGAACCTATTGAATACATTCGGAGAGATCTTGAGGGCTCTGATGCAGACACTCGGCGTAGGGCAGCTACAGACTTCTTGAGGAAACTCCTGGAGAAATTTGAGGCTCTGGTGACAGAGGTCGTTGGTCAATACATCACTCACTATCTCGACCGAATTAGCAAGGATTCGAGCGAATGGAAATCGAAAGACACCGCTGTTTACCTGTTCTCGGCGATCGCAGCAAAAGGTGTGATAACAACAACTCACGGAGTAAAGACAATCAATACTCTGGTCAATGTGGTGGACTTCTTTCAGAGAAACATTGCAAGTGATCTCCTCGCCGACACTGGTGTTGAGCCTATCTTGAAAGTTGATGCAATTAAGTTTCTCTACACTTTTAGGAGTCAGTTGACCAAGGATCAATGGAGTGTTGCCTTCCCGCCGTTGGTTAAGAACCTGGCTTCCTCCAACTATGTCGTCTACACTTACGCCTCAATTGCCGTGGAAAGAGTCCTTTTCCTCACCGATGAAACTGGAGCACACATCTTTGGGAAGGAGGATGTCGCCCCATTTGCGAAAGACCTGCTGGAGCATCTCTTCCTACTGGTCGAGAAGTATCCGGCGCCTGAGAAAGTCCAAGAGAATGAATTCCTGATGCGTTGTGTGATGAGAGTACTCATAGTGATCAAGGATGGCGTGAATGCGATTTTGGACAGTGTCCTGGCACACTTGGTTCAAATTACCTACATTATTTCTAAGAACCCCAGCAACCCCAGATTTTACTACTATCATTTCGAGGCGATAGGTGCTCTGGTCAGATATGGAGCTCCACTTCAACTAGAGAAGCTCGAGAACGATCTCTACCTACCCTTCGCAGCTGTCCTACGAGGGGATGTTTCAGGTACGCCCAGTTAAAGTTGTGATTTGAGTAGTATTGCTAAACTTACAACAGAATTTACACCTTATGTCTTCCAATTGTTCGCCGCCCTTCTGGAAGCCCGGCCCGATGGACCACTACCTGACTACTACAAGACACTAGTGACGCCGGTACTCACACCTTCGTTGTGGGAGTCTAAAGGCAACGTTCCAGCACTCTCTCGACTTCTTGCGTCCATCATCCCAAGAGCTTCAGCAGAAATAGTCGCGGATAACAAAGTCGAGCCAATCCTTGGAATTTTCCAAAATCTCATTGCCGGTAAATCGAAGACTGAGCTCTACGCTTTCGATGTACTTGAGGCTATCATTACTTCCTGCCCAGTGTAAGTTCACTCGGAAAGTTGACTATCTGATGCTAATCCGATTACAGCGCTGTCATTGATCCGTTCTTCCCAACCATTCTCACCCTAATTTACACTCGGCTGAACAACAACGCCCCCGAGAAGTTCAAGCAAAGATTCGTCCGCTTCTATCACCTTGTATCTTCGAGAGACAAGGAGGGTTATGGTGCTGATTTCTTCATCAAGAACTCGGATGCGGTTCAAGATGGCGTCTATGTCCCGCTTTACCTGACAATCATTCTTCCCACGACCCAGCAATTGGCCAAGCCACTTGAGCGTAAATTGGCAGTTGTATCTCTGACCAAGACTTTGACAGACTCGCGGGCTTTTGCTGAGAAGTATCAAAAAGGATGGGGAAAGACATGTGAGGCCTTGCTCAAGCTACTAGAGAATCCACCAATGCCAGTTGCTGCAGACGATAATGTTGTGGAAGTTGATGTTGATGATCTGAGCTTTGGGGTTGGCTTTACACCATTGAACACATGCAAGAAGGTTCCCAAGGATGACTGGCCTGAGATCACGTCTGTGAAGACATGGGTGGGCACATATCTCAAGGAGGCTGATACTCGACACGGCGGCGCAATTGGAGCATATGTCAACGGCCGACTTTCGCCAGAGGCCAAGACCGTTCTGCTCTCATACATGAGATGAAAATAGGGTAATATGATGACGGACGCCATGAGGATACGAGGATATGAGAGACGATGAGATGATTGGAGAGCGAAGATCATTTGCATGTACAATTTTTGAGGATGAAACCAAGGTTCATTTCAATGAGCATGCAGTAAATGTGGTAGCTCGGATTTTAAGACTAAAAACCGGTCACACGCCAGAATCTAGATTGAGATGAAAAATCCCCAATACATAGATATTCTTCTCGCCTCTGTTCAAGGTTCTGTAACGTAAGGTGGTTGTAGGTCAGGTTCTTTAGCTGCTTTCTCTACGAGCTGTCTACATCCGACGCTCTGCGAAATACTTAACTTAAATCATCGTGTGCCAGTCAGTATTCATGTGGAATAATCCAGATGCGGAGAAGTAAAGTTTCCGGATCCTGGGTGGTAGTGCCATAATTTCATGCTCAATCCTCGCCGCCGGTAGTGATCCGCTCGTCCAACTTGCAACTAGACCTTGTGGTTGTAACAAAGGTCTTGGAATTCTTTTTCCGAATCAACAAGCTACGAGAAGTCTTAGCTTTAGCTTTTGATATCCCGTTCGAATATATTGTTTATCCATATCCACGCAGTTTTTTCCCCGCAGCCCTTCCAAATGCCCTCTCGCTGGAAAGTAAGCCCGTTCAAGGTGGAGGCAATGGCCGGACAGGAGCAACAAGCTGTGTTTCTGGATACACATGCGCATATTCAAAGTAGGCTCTGCCTTTTAAAGTTAACGATCTACACTGGCTCCTCATACAGTGCTTGTACGTTTTAAATCTAACAAGGCTTTCCAATTGTGATTCTGGTATTTCCTAGGGTGCTCCCTGTGTCTTCCTAGCTGAACATAGAGACTATCGCCCCTACTACATCAACTCTATTTCAACTGCCACACCGACAACTCTCTTAACGGTCACAACATCGTCAGGCACCTTAACACCAAGGTCCGGAGCCGGCTACGGATCTAGCACAGGCGGATCAAACAGTATCACTGTCAAGTTCCGAGCTCATAGCAACGATACTTTGGTGTTGCCACTGACCAAGGAAGACTCAAAACTGGGCAATGACGAATAACACGCGTACTCCAAGGCGCACTGTGCGTTGGTATTCTCAGCTGCCGACTCGTGTTAGCAGCATTGCCAGTGCTTCAACTCCTACCTCTGTTCTTTAGAATCATATTGCTGCCGAGATGGGGAGGTACAGTACAACGGGAAGATCTACGCTTAGGTAAGTAGATATTTATTCTTCTGAGAGATGAGAAGACTTATTACGCTTTGGGTACGACGTTGTCCACAAGATTTTCAAGGAATAAGGCTCCATTCAATCCGGTGGCTGGTCCATGGCCCTTGGAGTGAACTTCGTCTCCATTGCGCGCCACACCAGATCCGCGTACCGCAATGCCAAAATCTACATCAACTACTATAAGTAAGCCCGCAATCACACCTAAGCGCAGGCTAACCCTTCAGTCCAGCCGGGGCTTTTGCTGCTTTCGCCGGATCCGGGGTTGTGAAGTAATGCATCTGGCTTGCTTGAAAACATTTACCTCCTCCTCACCCTAAGCACTGAGTATTATAAGTGAAATTTTGAGAAGAAGCAGCTGCAAGCCATCACCAGGGAATGATGGAAGAAGAAGGTCAAGAAAACTTGAAAAGGGTTTGTAGTGGATTCGCCAGCGATCTGCTGGGCGCTTACCTAATAGATTAAATACCTATCTTCTTTTCAACATCCCACTTCAACCATATCTGTTTACCTCACATTCTTTTGAATTTCATCATGGCAAAAGGCCGCGTGCTAGTAATCGCCGGCTCAGACAGTTCTGGCGGAGCGTAAGTCCCTTCTCTCTTCACATAGAAATATCATTTTTGAAGTTACCCCAGTGCAGCTCATAATATCTGACTCCTTTCAGTGGCCTAGAAGCAGACCAGAAAGTCATTGCGGCTCATAGCTGCTATGCCATGACTGCTACAACCGCTTTGACGGCCCAGAATACGCTTGGTGTTACGGGCATTCACTACACACCACCGGAGTTTGTCAGGAAGTTGATTGATGCTTGTATCAGCGATGTCGGCGTCGATGTTGTTAAAACGGGTAAATTATATTTTCCATATTGATATACCTCATTTGGACATGTATTTGAAATTTTCTGACTACTGAAGGGATGTTGGCCTCCGCGGAGACAATCCAAGTTGTAGCAAGAGCACTTCAAGAACATCATGTGACGACGACCGTTATTGATCCTGTACGAAGGACCCCTTTACGATTATTACAACCATTAACCTAATATACACAGGTGATGGTGTCGACAAGTGGTGCCGTTCTGCTACCTAAAGAAGCGATCCGGGAGTTGCGAGAGCATCTTCTTCCCCATACAACCATCCTCACTCCCAACGTGTCCGAAGCGAAACTCCTTCTTGCTGATGCTGGGATACCTGTCGATGACCTTAAGAATATCGATGATCTGATAAGTATAGCCAAAGCTGTGCAAAGATTGGGTCCAGAATATGTGTTAGTAAAAGGTGGCCATCTCCCATTCAAGAGAGAAGGGGGCGTTGCGAAGACAGAGGCGGAGAAGGAGGTTGTGATTGACATTCTGTACGGCAAGGGAGAAGTTACGAGGATAGAGACTGCCTATCAGATATCCAAAAATACGCATGGGACAGGATGCTCGCTTGCCTGTAGGTTGTTTCCCTTCTAGCAGATATTTCTGCTAAACTCTAGCAGCTGCTATTGCGTCGAACTTGGCAAATGGAGTTGGTGTTGTGCAGGCAGTGAAGCGAGCTTGCCGATACATAGAGGCTGGAATTAAGACTGCTACTGATCTGGGTCATGGGAATGGGCCAATAAACCATTTCCACTCGACTTACACTCTACCATTCTCACGGTGAGATAAATTACTGCGTATGGGGAAGCCCAAAACTGATTTTGGTTAGTGGCCACTTCGTTGAGTACGTCCTCGACCGGCCAGATGTTCAGCTACCTTGGCGAAAACATACTGAACACACATTTGTGGCTGGACTTGCAGGTGGAACACTGCCAGTCGAGTCCTTCAAGTATTATCTGATTCAGGATTATCTATTTCTGGTGGTTTCTTCCCGGAACTCAACGAACAGAGCAAGACTGATGTTTACAGGTCCAATTTGCAAGAGCGAATGCGTTAGCAGCATACAAAGCCAAAGCAATAGAGGATATCGCAGCAGTAGGTTTCAGCCACCTTGGAGCCTCATTTACTTGCTGATAGGTCCCAAGGCGGCAAAGATAGTGGCTCATATCCACCATGAAATGGGGCTTCATATTGAATACTGCAAAGTATTTGGTATGACAAAAGAAGAGATAGAAGCTAGCGAGGAGAGTCAAGGTATGAAAGCAAGTCACGAAGAAGGTTTATTGCTAATAACGGACTAGCTTGCACCGCATATACCAGGTACTCGAGACGAGATCCAAAGCATTTCCTGAGCTAACAGAACAGATACGTTCTCGATATCGGGCAGTCGCAAGACTGGTTCGCTCTCCAAATCGCTCTTGCACCATGTCTTATTGGCTACGGTATGATTGCCAAAAGGCTTCATGCCGATCCGGGAACTAAAAGAGAAGGGAATATTTACTGGAAATGGGTTGAGAATTATGTTGCGGATGACTACGTGGAAGCCGTGAAAGTAGGAAGCGGTAAGTTGCCACTGGGAATTTCTCGGAGTGGCATGCTGACCTTTGAAGCTTTACTTGAAAGACATGCAGTGCTGCAATCACCGAGTCGAGTAGAAGAACTGGTCAGGATTTTTATCCATGCAACCAATGTGAGTGAAGCTGAGGTGGTCTTTCAAGTAAGTGAAGTTGAAATGGAGTCTGTGTTGCTGATACTTGCCTTAGATGGAGACTGGGTTTTGGGATATGGATGGTCATGCATAAAATCCAGTAGATATTACAAGAAAATTAACAAAGTGAAAAGGGACCCTGAAAGCACTTGCAATTCTGGTTTGCTCTGCTGCAGAAAGTGAACCTGAAGGAGCTCGCGTCATTGTTATTTGGTCATGTGACTGTCTGCCAATCAGGGCGCTCGACCTCTAGTGTGTGGCGGCCAAAAAAAAAGAGTATGTTAGCGTCAAACCTGATTGCAAAACTTTGCAGGTTCTCCCTTCCCTTTATCATCGATCATCACAACTTCATCTTCTTCATCTTCGCACAACTTCTCGTATCGACCATTCCGAATAGATACCAACAACGATCGCGATTCTACAACACTCGCACTTAACCTACACTCTTTCCACGGTAAATCAAGATGTCTTACGGCGGCGGAGGATACGGCGGTGGTCGTGGTGGTGGTGGTGGCGGCGGATATTCCAACGGAGGGTATGATAATGGACGCAGTTCTTATGGCCGTGATAACTACTCCAGTGGCTACTCCAATGGGTATGAAAACCTACGGTCTAGAAATTGTTGTGAAGTTTTCGCGCATCCCGCTTATCTTGTTCTGAGAAGCTGTGCTGCCTATCGCTCACCTCTGGTGGGCCAGGCTGACCAACTCAACTGAGCAAGGAAGCCATACTCCCTCATTCTCATTCATCACGATAAATATAATATTTTACTGACTAAATCGAGTTACAGTGGCGGCGGCGGTGGTGGTTATGGAGGAGGAGGTGGAGGTGGTGGTAATGTTAACGGCTAATCTGTGTGTGGGGGTGGGGGCTGT
>JAPZPB010000319.1:0-46235 GCA_037952635.1 Bryoglossum gracile | reverse complement strand
CTGGGACTATAGAAGGGTCCTACGAGAAGATAATACCGTTCCGTTATATCGAGTTTAAGAATGCCTTTCTTTAATAGGTTATTCTTGATAATATAAAGCACCGAAAAGCGGCTTCAAAACAGCTACTACAATGCTTCCAAATTGCAAATATATACGCCGCAGATGCTCTTCCAAAGTCCGCACTAGGAGGTGCTTAAGAATTAGTCTAATAGAGGGTTAATCGATTTTGGAAGGTTTAATTATAGTATATTATTAAACCTTTGAATAGCTTTAATTTTACGTCAGTACTTATCAGTAACTGACAGTCAGTCAGTTGGTAACCTTGCAGCGACTCAGTCAGTCAGTTGCCTATACTGGGCTGACTGATCACTGACTGACTGACTTATTGGGCACTCTGCTTGAGTGGCGTTATAGAAATTGTCTTCAATCTGTTAGAGCTGGAGCAAGTTTGGGAGCCTTTCTATTTGGTCAAATTCATGGAAGTCGAAGACTCAAATCTGAGCTCTAGCGCCAGGACGTTAAGCGTCCTAGGAGTTATGAGCATGACCATTCATACTGAACATGCTCGACCTAGTGCCTCGGGGCCGCAAATAAGGCTGTGTAGCGGGGCATCGGGAGAGAATGCACGGCAACAATGAAGGGGTGATTGGTTTGCCGAGAGCAGTGGCGGATGAGTTGCAGCAAAATGCGGGACTGTGTGGCCAGAAGGTGAGTGGGCGGAAGAGTGGGGAGAAGAATTGGGATGAATGTCCTGAAGCCTCGCTTACTATATCCTGATATAATAACCAATATTATAACTTCGGAGTCTAGGCTAGGCTTCTGCCACGGCTATGCCGGTTGCTTCTCACAAGCATATAAATGTGCCCGGGACGAAGCTGAGCTCGGCCCTAGCAAATGCCTCATCAAAAGGTGTGTTGATCTCTTGACATAGTCCGCCCACGCTGTTTTTGAAGACGTGGCATGCCCGGCTCTAGGTCGTACAGAAGTCTAGACACCCAGAATTTAAGCGGAGCTCACCGAAGAAGTATGGGATCTTTCTGGCTTAAACAAATGCTGCCTTCGAGAAATGGTCAGATGGATAAGGTTACTCAAGACTCTCATCATAAGCGGTTCGGTTTTCGGGAGTACTAAGTCTAAGGAGGGTCAGGTGTTGGCTTTTCGCTACGAGTTACCCTGTACACCGATGGCTGAGATTGCGTGAGATATTTCATTCTTTGGTAGTCAATTTATATTGGATTTGAGGACATGTGGGAACACGGGCGAGCTGCTGTGTTCATTTCCTACCATAGGCCTGTAACAAGTGGTTACCTGAAATCTAATAACCATTTGAAAAGCTTGCGAAGTTAGTCAGCCGACATCTGACTTGCTTGGCGGGAGCCAGGTCTCACAATGCCCTCCAAAAAAACCAAAAAAAACCAATCATCTCAGTGCCACTCGCCCGATGTAGCCATATGCCTTAGTAATCCAGACCGGAGTGAACGGAATTACATCCGAATCCTGTTTTCGTTTGTTTTGCGACTGCAGCAGTTTCCTGCAAAGTACAGCTCTCCACATTCCAGCAACTGACAACTCACCTTGGATTTCTCACGTTAATAATTAAATAATGCACTTTCTCACCCGCACAGAAAGTTTTTATAGTAAGAGGGCTGGCTGCAGGTGGACCGAATGAAGTCTATGCATCACTGAACAGCAAGTTGCAAGAATAGACTTTGTATTGTCAGATTTGGGTCTATGCTATGCTGAGTAAGCTAAATTATCTGCTCAGCAAAATTCTCATCACTCAGCTACCTGTTACTTGATTCTATTCATCATGGTTCTGACATCAGTTATACCGCATTCTACGCTTATATTCTGACACCTATTCTACTTTCGTCATATTGAGTACAGTAGTTCCTGCGGGACGTGCCGTTTCGTTGGACCCGTGTGCGGGGTTGGGGATACAAAGTATAGTACACCCAGAAGTTAAACCTAGAAACGCAATTTTCAGCTGCTCACCGCCATGAGGCTGAAAGAAGGCTTGCGTCTCTTGCACTTCGACCCAGTCAGTTGAAGGTCTCATGATGGCACTTCCTTCTGATTAGTCAATCTGCCAGGCCAAAGTTTCCAAATGCGATGACGCACATTGGGGCTAATGCTGTCTCTTTGAAGTTGTCTCGCCCTTTAAGTGTTATATGATCACTTTCTACGGGAGGAAAAGCAGTGAAGGAAGAAACCGGATGCCAAGTCGCATGACGGCGTCTCTGAGAATATCAATAGCTCTTCTTCTCCTCAATGACCTCCTGCTTGGCAAAGGTCCAAGACAATGCTGACGTGCATGTTTGAGTTGATCAGCCTCGCATTGAAATCATCCCGTCTTAAGGCTTAATTGGATAGCTTTACGATAGCAACGATGACAGCATACCTTGGTAAAGGAAAAACACAGAAGTGGAGGTCATGGTGAATTTTTGTTGTAGACTAGAGACAGGCATCTGGTCATTTCCCCTGAGCGTTGCTTATAAGATGTCAACTACGTCCACCGAGGAGTGAAAGCCATTGAGTGTTTTGGATCACCACTTCTCGACAGACTCTTCTCTACAGTATTTTTCCGGATCCAATCCTACTCTCTTCAATCCTATCTCAGACCATGGCGACCATAAATATTGATGGTGCTCTTCTTCCCTTGGTGGCGCCTTCTAACGTTTTCGTACGAGGGACACCTGAGTTCCACGAAAAGCAGGACCAGTATGCCTCCAGTACATACCCAGACCGAACAGACCCTAGAGCTATCATCTATGCCTTGAGCGAGAACGATATCAAAGGGACCATCCAATTCGCAAGAGACAATAATGTTGCCGTGGCCATTCGCACTGGAGGTCATCAGTATAGCGGAGCTTCGTCGACTTCCGGGAAGAACATTCTGCTCGATGTTTCTCAGACTTTTAGAGGCCCGAGGGACTTGACTTATGACGCAAACGCAGTTACTGTCCGTTCCAGTGTCAGCTACCCTCTGCTTGAGTTCAACGCATTTCTCGGCGACAACAAGGTCTTCGTTCCCCATGGGCAGTGTGCCACCGTTAATATGGGTGGCCATGTTCAAACTGGAGGCTATGGACAGTTGGGACGTAGTTTTGGTCTACTTGGAGACCACGTCCTCCAACTTGAGATCATGGACCACAATGGAAATCACAAAACCTTGAACAAGGGAGATCCCCTATTCAAGGCCATCATTGGAGGAAGTCCCGGAAACTTGGGAGTGATTAAACACTTCACGCTCAAAGTTCACAGAGATGCAGACTACAAGGGTTCCCTTGGCATGAAAGCCATGTTTCCCTATAGTCAAGCACAAGCGAAACAACTGTTTACAGTCCTGGCTGAGATGTCGGATGACAAGGACTTTGCCCGGAATTACGATCTCTGTATCAACGTCCTCAGTTCCAGGGCCAAGCTTACCTCGTACTTTCCCGGTATTGACAAGGACCCAGAATTCAGGAAGAGGTACCCAGGCAGGAAGGCTGCTGAGGGTTGGCCTGCATTCATCTCTGTCTATGCACAGGTGTGTTACCCTACTTTGCTTCTTCAAAATCTCCTATGAATACGATTTCTTAAAATCTCCTCTAAGTCTCTGAAATGGTTCCACTTTAGCCATTGCTTATATTTCTACTCTTTAGTGGGTTCCATTCAAGGAGAATATGATGTGCGATTTTGGATGGTTCAGGAGGCTCGCGAAAAATGCTCTCTGGGTCGATGCAGACACCAGCGAAAATGCGCCGGTATGGGTTGTCAAACCCATGAGCGTCTTGTCCAAAGACTGGCTGTTTGAGGGAACTCGGGAATTCGACCACCCATACATCAAGACTACCCGCGCAACAAGCGTAGACAATCTCATTAAGCGGAAATGGCCTGAGTGGTTGTCTGGCCGTCTCGAGGTGATCATGAAGGAGACTGCTCCAGAAAAGGGCAATGGGTGCTTCCTCGCTGTGCAGGTTCAGAACTTTGGTGGTGTGCAATCTCAGTTCAGGCAAGGCGACCCGAATAAGGAGACGTCCCTCAGTTGGAGAGATTCTACCATCGTTGCTACACTCGACTGCTTCTACGCAGAGACAGCTGGGGATGGAACTAATCCCAAGGAAACTGCCAAGGCATGGCATGAGCAGAACGAGAAAGAGGCTGTTGGAACAAAAGAAACCCCAGGAAAATTTACTGACCAAGACAAGAAGGTTCTTTGGGGCTCATTTGGTAACTATGATCTGGATAATGCTTGGGCAGCGTACTATGACACCAAGGCGGCATATAACGAGGTGGTTGAGCAGAGGAAGTTGGCAGATCCTAATTGGACATTTACGCCGAACACATTTGCTGTCCGAAATAAGCGCCCGGTTCTGCCCTAAATCACTGGATTAGAGCAGAAAGTATCACGAGTCAAGTTTGGAATCCTCACATCAAAACGGGTAGACGGGAAATATGGGATTCAGGCAACGGGAGTGAACTCTGTTTTGTAGCCCGTCAGCAGTCTTTACAGCAACCTTCACCTAGCAAACAGAAAATTCAAGTTTTGGAACTCTTGTCATCTACTGTATTATTTGACCAAATGCAAATTGAGACAAGTTGAGCCCGCCCTCCTTCTGTCCGCTGCCTCTAATTCCTTCGCTCAATTCCACATCGGGTACCCCGCAGTTATTCTGCAACAAGAGAGGCCCTGATTGGCATACCTGCTTTTCCTGGAATATTGAGACAAGAATTCCTACGAATGTACGGAGGTTCTTCCGAGTGGAAGAGTTAGTTTGAGGTTGGAGCTGAAGTTATTTATCTTGCAGTCGTGGATTTCGATCAAGAAAGGGAGCGTAGACAATGGTAGCATCCGAGAGAACACAGTATCACCTCTCCCACAAGCCGGTAATAGCACCAACGAGCAGTATAGACCTAGCTAACTCGTCCACCTGACCACCGCGGCAGTTTGGCTCGGATTTGGAGACGTTGTACATCACGGTGGCATTTTTCCTTGTCCTTTTTCCGACTTGGAATCCTCCTACCTAGGCACGATAGCAACGTTGTAAGTACATGCTTTAAAAACTAACGGCAGGTGTATCTAAAAGTGTAAATTAGTATTCTTTTCTGTCTACATCTCGTTATGCCCGAGTTCAGATATCTTCCTTTCCTCGATCAGAGTTTATTTTTGAACTGTCTGAGGAGGGGGCATTGGTTCTAGTAGAACGGGGTGTATTTAAACGTTTCTGAGGAAAGTGAACAGTAGACCTATAATTATAACGCTGTTTCCAGGAGACACAGAGAGTATAATAATTTAATCACTATGGTACACAAACCACGCTTTTCTCGCCCCGATTTTACCACTCACTCGCTTGGAAAGAAATTACCCTGCGTCTTTTCTTCTTTTTATTATGTATTTAATAAACAAATATCTTTTTTTTTCCTTTAAGAAGGCTTATAGTATTGTACAAGTTCCACGTTACAAGGAAAACCTATAGCTACTTATAATTCTATAATTCTATAAATCGAATTTATATCTTGATTTCTTTAACGAAACACAATTTATTTCCTATTTTGGTAGTATTAAAGTTCAAGAAGTTAAGTTTTACTGTTATTTAGAGAAGGTTTAATACAATGGGTTTGAACACGGTAGTATCTAAATACAATAAATTGATACGATCGCAGTATAGTAGGCTAAATTCCGCTGGTCTATAATACAGGTAATCCTAACAGAAGCACCAGGAGGAGAGTTATATAAGCCTGCTCTCAAATATCAAAGCCCTGTCGAACCTTTGGAGTCCCTTGAACATCCAGCCCTTCTTGGATACCCAGATGCTGCTATGAGCGAGGGGGCTTACAGCCTAAAAGCATTTTTATTTCGGTCTAAGGGATGCTTATCGAAACTAAATCAATTTCTTCAATACAGTAATCAACTCGTCTCTTTGCGTTTGCTCTCGCTCCTCATCCAATCTCGCCCGAATCTTCCTCCTTTCTTCCTTCCGCTCCTCCCATTGCATCCGTTCATTCTCATCACCATGGTTCCTAATTACATCCTGTTGCGTCTTCTGCTCACTTCCCATTTCTTCTTTGATGCCTATTTTCGCCAAGTCCAGCCTCCTATTCACGACTGAAACTTGCCACCCTCTCGTGTATAGGAATCTTTTATTATCCATCTCAGCGCTTCTCCACTTTAAACTCCTAGCCGCCTGAATTGCTTGCCTTGCAAAGCATCTTTTCCGTTCCTCCACGTTGGCTTTTAACTGCTTGCCACCATGACTAAGAAACAGCTTCGGCTCCTTCCTCTGGGCTTTCAGAGACCTCCGTTTAAGTTTCCTTGCATCCAGAGAATGGGCCGAGCTTCTCATAGTCCGGAAATAAAAAACATCCTGTTCATATTTGGCAACTTTCAACGCCACGGATGACTTCAATATCCATTCATCTTCTCTCTGCTCCTTCCTTCTCGTATACTCGGGTTTCTCTTGGAGAAATAACTTTGCTGGGCAATATGGACATTCAATCATCCTTTCGGGTGAAAGCCCATGAATGATTTTGTGAAAGGTCTTGCGGTTCACGATATTGGTATAAAGCGCTTCCGGCCAGTAAACCGGGTTGATCGTGCCGCACAATTTCTCCATCCGTGGTTTAACCCACTTTTCTAGCCAGTGGTACATCAATTCGAAAAGACGTTCATCTAGTGGTCTATAATCTGTCCTCCATACGATGTTTCGGAATAAGTAAGTATTCTCAGCACCAGCATGTGTCTCCCAGTGGGGGAAGCCGTAACTATTGTCACGCTTCCGCTTCAGGGTTGAGCCAGGAAGGCTCCCATTTGGACGGAGTAAGGTCCCACAAAGCGGTAGTCCCACATGATATCCGATTCGGATACTGACCATTGCTGACTGGACCTTTAGAACCGGGTGGTCTCGCGGGAGCTGTATTGGAGTCGCCGATGCGAGATTTCCGTCTGTCATCCGGACATCGACTGCCCTCAATTTCGATCCTCTCAAGGCCCACAGTTCTTTTCTTCCAACGTCTGAGTATTCATTACAAACCGATAGAAAATCGAGGATATTCCTCCAGTGTATTGCCCTAATCTTAGTAAATTTCCAGATGTCGGGATCATCCGTAACTTTGTCAGCCATGAATAGCACGTTCCCTCGCCATCGATACATCCCGGTATCATAAAGGCCCCCGGAGCTTGAGGAGAGACCTGGCGAAAGAGCTGGTGTAAGTGCCGGTGTATATCCTAGGTTCGTTGTTGTTTGCGAGCAATGAAACCTGGATTGTCTTGGGAATAAGCTCCGTTCCTGCAGTGAGTCGTACTCCCTCCAGTCCTTGCAAAGGCTAATCATCTCCCTGACGCAGAGATTGTCATCTTGATCATCCTGTTGTACAAATACTCGAATTCTATCCACTAGAGGCCGATTTCTTACCGGATTCGTCCTCCAGTCCTCGTAAAGAGATGGGAAAACAACTTCGACCCATCTTTGGAGTTCGGTTGGGGAATCCGGATTCATAAAATGCATGGGCATTTGGCGGTTGAAATGATCTTTCACCGGTACCCAACAGAACCTTGGTACCTCTTCATCTTGGCGAAACAAAATCCCGCTATGCATTACGGCTTTGTATTTCTTGTAAAATTTCACGAGGTCCCTTGCTGGTTTCACCTTGGGCCGTCCCGGATCGCAGACGAATCCATGTGTCACGCGGTCCGTAGCCTCGCACTCCAAAGAGCAGTACATGGTGTCCACGCATGACTTCGAGCAAGAGTAAGATGCATAGAACTCTTTCGAGGATTCTTTTTCAACCCATCCGTCTCTCACATCGCCGCCACAGAGGGTGCACAGGCCCCGCCAGTCCCCGTCATTGTCCACTTCATAAGACGTGGAGGAGTCGCTGTTGTCCTCTGAAGAGGAGCTAGGAGTGGAAATTGAGGTGTCAGACATTGGAGATGCTATAATGCAATAAAATATTTGCTGTTGATGTTGTTGAAGAAGAAGTTCCTACCTAGATCAAAGTCATGCTAAATATGAAAACCCTCGCTTAATTTAGGGGAAGGAGCGATCTCACCTCAATGCGGTCCATATTCAACTTGTATTGGAAATTCACTTTACTCTGAGCATTCTACTTTCTGTAAAAATGCTCGCTTTCCTGAATATTCACATCGGTCTGATGTGAAATTTCGCCCTAAATAAAAGAAGCCTTTAAATCCCCAATTTTCTTCAATTGCTAGACAACTTATAAATATCTACTTATGAATATTGCGATCGACTTGAGATTCAAAACTGACTCGACGACTTAACAATCCTCAAATATTGAGAAATTCTTTCTGCTATATGGCTAAAAAGTTAAAACCGACACGTGAGTACTCAAACATGAACTTTCAAACTACAAGAGTTCTCATAACCAAGAGCGCTATTCAAGCGCAGTTGATTTTTCGGAACATTTAATATAATCATGAACTGTAGAAAGAAATTGTAATTAATCATGAACTTTATCAAGAATAAGTGGATTATCATTATTGCCCTCTCATATATCCACCTCATGTCAAGATTCCACGTGTTTAGAAAACAAATTTCAATAATAGACCGTTTTGGAAATGGGGATAGCTCCTTTTTCACAAAAAATTGTATCTAACTCCTCAAGGATCCCTGCACAACCTATTTATCGAGATTACTTGACATCGAACATAGAGGGAGGTGGCAAACTGTGCACTTGCTTAACTGCGATGCCAGGAAAGGAAAGTAAATATGCTGGAAGGAGCAGTCTTGGTATACTAGTACCTCCACCAAAGATACCAAACAGGAGACTGACACGGAAACCAACCACGCCATCGGCTGTTTACTGTCCTTGGAACCTCACGGCTCTGACTCCTTCGCCAGGCAAACCGTTTCTCGTGCACGATTTTGCTACTCTATTCCATCACTACCTGCTAGCTCTCAATTACCCATAGTCTTCACACCCATCCCGTCCCCTCCACATCTACAATAACGAACGGCCTCCATACCGGCAAGGCCTTACCACTCACTTGAATATAAACCGACCATGCATCCAACCAATCTTCCCCCTCGGAGCCCTAGAACGTAATGCTGGAGGAGAAGCGGGGAAAGACATAGTGAGGGGAGGAAGACAGAGGAAGAGAAAAGAGTTAGAGAGAGGGAGGTTAAAGGAAAGTGGACTAGGGAGAAGGTTTTTGGAAGAGTTGGAAAGGAGACTGCGTGAGTAGGCAGTACTCGACTTCCTTTCACCCACACTTGGGGTCTTCCTCCATCTGCTAATCCATCCCATCTCAATCAAAATTCAAGCACGTCAAGCACAACACCTCCCGACGGTGAGGGTTCAAACACCCAACCAAGACTGCAATCCAAAGGACGGAACTTAGATGAAAAACTCAGTCCAATGCATATATCGATTTAGAAATACAGTTTCCTAACCTACACACCTAATGCACGCAATATGCTTTCCAGCAAAAACGCCAGGTGACTGGGGCTTGCCTCTCACATGAGATCCCCTTCTCACCGCCATACTGGTATGTACACTCCTTTCCCCGCGCTCTACCTCCTGTCCAAATGTCACTAGTCTTCAAGAGGAACACGTCTACTCGTCCTCATCCATAATACTTAAAACATCCAATTCCGTCCTCACGATTCTCTCGAATTCTTCCCGTTCAATACCAGAAACCTTAGCTAGCCGGTATAAGGACTTAATACTAGTCCCAATGTGCTGCTTAATCCCCACCTCACTCTGCTCCCTAACGGCTGCCCTCCTCTCTAGTTTCTCTACTGTGCTAGATCTCGAAGAGCGATTCGAGCGAGCGGAATGCGAGGATGCGGGGCGCGGTTGTACTAGGTAGTCCATGTAGTCTTCTTCTGGGTGGGGCGAGGAGGCGGAGTCGCCTGTCATTTGGACCAGAGGAGCAGAAGGGGAATCAGACCAGGCGTGGGACGAATTGTGCAGATTTTCTGACTCGACATCATGCGAGTGGTGGGAGTATGTAGGGGGATGAGAGAGGTGAGAACGTAATTCCGACTCCACTTCCCCGTTGCCGAGACTGCTTTCCACCTCTCCATTCATCTGCGCCTCGTCCGGATCATGACTGTCCATTGCCGGCTGCACACTCAAATACTGGGCATAATACGCATCTTCATCCGCATCATTATGTCCTCGCGGGTGGCTTGACAGTCCGTTCCTCGTGGTGAGATTTGAGGGAGGAATGGGGGAGTGCTTTGGAGCGGGGGTGCGCGCGGGGGTGTTGTCGTACTGGGCCCAGTACTCTGCGTCGTCGTCTCCGTCTGCTTCGTTTTCGGCAGATGGAGTAAGGAGGCCGTTCGTATTACTCGTCCTGTCAGTGTACGCTCCATTTCCATTCCCATTCCCGTTTGAATGTTGTGAAGAGAAGAGAGATTCTGCGGCAGATATGCTGGGCTCTCCGCCCCAAGATCCGCTGTCGAGAACAAGCACCTCTCCAATTCTCCACCCATCGCCTCCCCCTAAATCATCGCCCGTACACCAAACAAACTTAACACCAAATCCTAACTCCTGTATTGCAGCTAGACATTGCAGTGTCTCCTCATCAATTTTCTTGTACGACAAAGACACCTCAGTATCCCAATCCACCTCCACCTCTCCAGATACTGGATGCGGTTCAAACCGCTCGCTCTTAACAGCTTGTACCAGCAGTGGTGCCTGGGCTGCAGAGTAGCAGAGTAAGGATAGCCATGGGTCGGAGCCAGAGGAGGAGAGGAGCTGAACTCGTTGGCGGAGAATGGGCGAGAGGAGGGGAAGGAGGGCTGTTGGTGGTGAGGGAGAGATTGAGGCTGCTGGAAGTGATGCTAGTAAAGGGGAGAGTATATTTTCGGCGTGCGGGGGCACGATGGCTGAAGAACTCATGTTGGGTGGAGTTACGTTAGATGAATGTTGGTATGCTGGTGTAGATGTCACAGATCTTCACATGCAAATCCAGATGCGTAATAACAGGGTAGCTTCGATAACTTGGTTGCTTGAAAGAAATGCTTTGGGAACGAAAGAAGTTGTATTAGAAGAACATCCTGAGTGGGAGAAGGATGGGAATGACTCGTGATATGTTCTCGAGGACAAATGGGGCGCTTGTCACGGTTACAATAGGCGTTTGGTGGATCAGTTCAGCGAAAAGTCGGTTTGAGATCCTTTTGCCCGAACAGGGCTGGCGAGGCGGGCAAGGCGAGGCTGACGAGGCTGAGGGTCACGGGAAATTGGGAAATTGGAACGGGAGATATTCAGGAACAAGGCAAGGTCAGTTGAGGCTGAGGCTGAGGTTGAGGTTGAGGTTGAGATGAAAACAATTACGGATGAGTTGCATGTAGGAGAGGCTGGTAAAGAAACTATTCGCAACACGCCACTCCACCAATGGGACGCAGGATGGAGGGATTTGGTCCAAGGGAGATCATTCGCTGCCCCTGTCTCATTTTTGGACTCGGGTATTCTTTTAGTGACCGAAACATTACACTCCTCTCCAAACCCAAAAAGTGTATGTGATGTGCATATGAGCTAAATCAAGGACTCGAAAGCTTCGCATTCGCCTCCTTATCCAGCAGCATTCGGAGCACCCTCTCATATGTCCACATTGTCACTGCACTTGTCGGAGCTGCTTTGAAAAGACTTCCTGGAATTAGCACAACCCGAGTCTCAGCGGAACTGCTCTTACCTGACAGTTAATCCCCGGTAAAGCCCTCTCAAGCTCTCTTTCTTATATATATCCCTCATCGTCCTAAACACCCCCTTATACTCCGGGATATTCTTATGTACATACCTCGACCTCGTCGGCCCCTGAACCTGCAGCCTCTTCCTAATCAGATCCAGTGGGAAAACACACGTCTTCGCAAAGACCGAAGCCATTACTCCTGCCGTAGCCTCCCCCGACCCAAAAGGCAGCTGCAGCGCACTCATAGGTTGTCGTAGAGTCTCGTATGAGGCGAAGAATACTCCCATATACGGTATGATTTGCCCTACACCTGCTCCCAGGCCTTGGAAGAATCCTCGAGGGCCTTCATTTCGAGCAATATCCCGGATGGAAGCTAGTAATGAGCTGTAGATTCGCTCTGTTCCTTGGGCTGCAAAGCGAGTTCGTAGCAGATCAAGAGGATACGTGGATGTTGTTGCCACAGCGCCTGCGCATGCCCCAGCAATAAAACTCTCAACCGCAGAATGTAATCGATGCTCTCCAAACGCAGTCTGGAGACCCAGTGTTATGGAGCGGTAGGCTGTGAATTGGATGGCGCCGTACGCGATATACATCAACTCTGCGGGCACATTGCCTTTCCATAGTCCGGTAATTCCTTCTTCTCGCAGGATGTGCTTGAGTGTCGGCAGAGTGCCTTTGTAGATTGGGGAGCCCCGGAGGTCGACGTGGGTGAGAGGGTCTGATAAGGAGTGGGTTTGGAGTTGGAGGCGGATTTTTACGACGTCCAGAGGTGCAACAACAAATCTGGTGAGGTAATGGTGAGTTTTCCATCTCATATTGGGATTTCTTGGATTTCTTTACCTGGCAATCAATCCAGCTGTAGCTCCAGCAATAACAACCTGGGTTTTGGAACCCTGATTCCATGTCAGCAAAGTCCCCCCATAGGAGAATCAGTGTTACGTACCTCATCCTTCAGGTGCTCTCCCCTTGCAGACATACATCTGGCTGCTGCAGGTTTTCGGCGGCACAACTATTGAGGATGTCCTGGTTACAAAAGCTCAGGTGGTGTTTGAGGCTGTGCTGTGACTCTGGGAGAAGGCTGAAGAAGAAATTTGGCCAGCCGGAGCTTCGGTTAAGTCTTCCGAGACTGCAACGACAACCGCATCTTCATCCCCCACTACATACTACATCACATGTACAGTACAACCTCCAACTCCGTCCGTCCGCCAGCACTCTGGCTATCGTCGGCATGCCCGTTGTTTTTGTTGTTCTCGGATATCTCTGATCCTATTTATCTCTCTTTCTTTCGCGACCGAGGCGCTACCTTGGAGACAGTCCTCGCTCACCTTGCCCACGATGACTCCTGTCGGGATGGCCTCACGCTTTTCGGGGAACCGAATATTACCCCGCCTCATCTTCCACTCTCGACGCCCGTCGACTATAGTTCAAAACTCTGGTGTACGCCGTTTTTACAGTGGCGACTCAAATGCCGAGAAATCGGCATTTGCGAAACTCATGGAATTTGAGAGGGAGGAGAATGAGTTTTTGGACCAGGAGGAGTCCGGGAAACAGATTCCATCCAACATCACCGGAACACCTGCTCCCGAGAGTGAAACTTCCGAGAAAGGAGGAACCCGGCAGTACCAAGTTTTCGATACTGTCCTTGCTCGTCCTTCTCAAAAACGGGCGAAAAAGTCGCCCCGCACAATTGATACAGTGCCCGCCAATTATGCTACCCGTCCAAGAAAGTCTCGCAAAGTCTCCTTACCAGCGCCCCTGAAGCAGTCTGCCGGGAAAAGAATCCTGGAACTCGAGTTCTCGGACGAGCAATGGTCCTCATCTTTTCTCCGAGATGCTTGTTCCTGCAGCCTGTGTGTCAATCCCTCCTCGAAACAAAAGAATTTCCAGACGACAGACATCCCCGCCGACGTCGAAGCCGACTCCGTCAAGGTCCTCAACAACGGTGATTGCCAGATTACGTGGATCAATGATATCCCTGGATTCCCCCCTAATCATGTGTCAACTTATTCGCAAGTATTCTTGGAGACCTATTCTGATCCGTTTGTAATGGATGCAATGAGAAATGTCGCCATGCAACGTCACTGGAACACAAAAAATATTACTAAGGATCTACAATACGTCAACTATGAGGACTACATGAAAGACGACAGATCTTTGCACAGAGCAGTCTTGGAACTGAAGACTCATGGACTCGTAATTGTTCGGGGCGTTCCTGAAACAGAGGTAGCAGCTGAGGGCATTGCAGGACGGATTGGGACCATTCGGGACACCTTCTATGGCCGAACGTGGGATGTTAAGTCGGTTCCCGAAGCAAAAAATGTTGCATACACTCATCAGTACTTGGGGCTTCACATGGACCTCCTGTATATGGATAACCCTCCTGGCTTTCAGTTCCTTCACTGTTTGAAAAACACCTGCGAGGGTGGCACCTCTTTATTTTGCGACTCGTTTCACGTAGCTCAACAGCTGCCGACAAAAATGTACGAGACCCTCTGCAAGATGGAAGTGGCATATCACTACAAGAATGCTGGTGAGTATTATTACAATACTCACAAAGTTATTGAGGCCCCAAGAATCCTCGAGGCGGCACATGGAAAAAGACACCTGGTCAGGAATATCAACTATTCGCCACCTTTCCAAGCACCGCACTGCATACCCTCAAGGGGAAACAGTAGCCGAACGACACAATTCAATGAGCAACTTGAATGCTTTAGGGTATTCGCAAAAAGGCTCGAATCTCCATCAAACGTATTAGAATACAAGTTGAAAGAGGGAGAGTGTGTAATATTCAACAACAGAAGGGTATTGCATGGCAGGACGCAATTCGATATTGACAGTGGCGGAGAGCGGTGGCTGAAGGGTACATACATCGATACCGATGTTCTCATGAGTAAACTTCGTGTCCTCGATGAGAAGCATAAGGGCCAGGGTGATATATATGACAGCCGGCAATACGTCTTCGATCATCCAGATCGGGAGGCTGAGTATGCTAAATATCCCTGGTGGAAACACCAGGACGATTTATTACAATCTCGCCGTGAGAGATGGAAGAATGTCCGACGCACACCTCGGGCTCAAGATTCCGACAAATCAAAAACTGGACCGAACGACACGCCTCCACCCCAAGATTCGGATGGATTGCAGTCTCTGATCCAACGGAAGAAAGATGAAAGGCGCGAGCTAGAGGCTGCATCGGCCTCCTAAGCCATTCCAGGCAGGAGAACCGATGTGTAATATTGACGGTACACGCCGGGCAATATTCCTTTGCAATAAATCTGATTATGTACCATTTTTAGCCACATATACCCAAGCTCAGTATCACTCCTCCGTTTCTAGTTTTCTGGTCATTCTCTCTAAATTATTGTCGTTTGTTGATGTGTTTTATCAGCAAGATTAAACCCGCTATCGCAGAGCTAAGTAAAGCCTGCATGTAAGACAACGACTTGAATAGTCTATATCGTTTCTAACGAGGTCTCTTCATTACACCTGAGCAAAACTCGACTACAGGCACATACTTTATTGGAGGTTTCTTTTCCCCTCACTCTATCTATTTTGAGTTCTATGCATTATCTCCCCCTGTACACCAACCTCCCTTAAGTCCCATAAGCCTTCTCTCCCACCTTCCTCTCCACACTACCTCCTCCCCTCCCAATAACCTCCCTCATCAGCCCCTCTAGCCTCTTAACCCCCGCTTCCCCAATCTGATAATGCACCACCAGTCTCCCTCCAAAAACCCTAACCCCATGGTTCTCTCCCGCCTTCACAAACTCATCCTCTCCCCACCCCGCTGCCTCAAGATCTAACCACGCCATATTCGTCTCCGTCGGCTGACTCAACTTCCCTCCTAACCCCTCCCACAACTCTGCAATCTGCTTCGCTCTCTCATGACTCACTTTCAACTTCCCTCCTTCGCCGTTGGGTCCCGTCCCAAACGTCTCATCAACGGCTATGCGTGCAGCTGCTGTGACGACACCAGACTGTCTCAATCCACCACCAATACTCTTCCTGATCCATCGTGCATGCTTGATAAATTTCTCGCTGCCAACGAGGATACTGCCGACGGGGGCGCCGAGACCCTTGCTGAAGCAGAGGGAGGCGGAATCGAATTGCGTGGTGTAGTCTGGCAATGACCCGGCTCCAGCAACGACTGCTTCCCAGATTCTGGCGCCGTCGAGATGCATTTTTATGCCATGTTCGCGGGCGAATGCTGAGATTTTCTTGACTTCAGATAAGGGTATGACGGTTCCTCCTAGTGTATTTTCGAGGGAGATGACTTTTGTTGGACAGCTGTGGACTTCATCTCCTAGGACGACGTTTTTCTTAATATCCTATTCCCCACAAGGATTAGCCATTATTTCCTCTCCCTTCTCCCCTCCCCATTCAAAGGCCAGGTATCAAACTCACCTCCAAGGTCAAGTAAACCCCATTACTCGGCATGACGCCCTTGACCAAAGCCCCTGAAAGCGTAGCAACGCCCCCTGCTTCCCATTCTATGATATGAGCTCGGGAATCGCAGAGAACGGAATGAGGCGGTTGGGTTAGATGGGAGCGGAGCGCGAGCTGGTTGCCCATTGTGCCGGAGAGGACGAAGAGGGCGGAAGGGTGTGAGGTGATTTTTGCAAGGTGAGCTTCGAGGGAAGCAGTGGTGGGATCTTCCATGAACACATCGTCAAGGAGAGTGGTGTTTTGAATAGCTGCGAGCATAGACGGGGTTGGGGTTGTTACTACATCACCTTGAAAGCTAATATATTAGCAACTTGATCTTCAGCCACGTAGATGTTCCCTCTGCTTGACGAGGAGTCTTGGGAACCATTGACTTACTTCTGAAATCAAAAGCTGCTGGGCCAGGTCCTGACCAGGCGTTCTCCTTCCCGTGAGTTCCGTCCGCAGGAGGTAGACCACTCGTCCCTCCTAGACTTGCCATCTCCCCCGTCTTCATCATACCATTCGACATCTTAGATATTGACCTTGTAAAACAAACCGAAGTGACGAGAAAATGGGATCTGGAAGCGGGGAAATTGGTGCGAGTTGAATGCAAATGCCGCGAAGCGGTGAATCGAGAATCTAAGACAATATAAGCACCACTAACAGCACTATCCTATGCAAGCCAGCGAAGGGAAGCTACACCGCGAGAAGAAAAAAAAACCTCCGCAAAAGAAAAACATACTCGCAATTCTTCTAGTTCTCAATGCAACGTATCTGCATCGCACAGCGGACGCAAGAGTGGGGGTGCGCATTCTGAATGGACGACGCGGGGTAGGTACACAGCCAGCGCGTCTTCGATTCAACTTGTTAATAAATGCCGCCCTCGTTCGGTTAGGAAAGGGATACAAGTACTATACAGTACTGTACCGAGCCAAGCTCTTATCTTATCGGGTAAAGCCGGAGTTTTGCCGCATTTTCAGGGGCTCGCTTAGAGGGTGAAGTGCAGCGGGTGGGAAGTCGGCGGGGATGGATGGATTGGGAAATCCTCCGGGGACAAAAGGGGAAGGAGGCAGGGGAGGGGGGGAGGAAAAAAGAAAAGAGAGGGGGTGCGAAGTGCAACACTCTGTTACTTGCGTTATGCTCCTACGCATGAATGATGTGGGGCCTTTTGCACTATAAGCGAATGCGATATTTGGTGATGAGCCGATTCTTATAGCCAGTTCAGTTTCCTGAACGCTGAGAGATTCTTTAGTCCGTGAATATCGGAATTTCGGGCATTTTCAGAGATAGTTGTAATATTATGTATACTTCTAAATAAGGATTTATAATAGGCTAGATGATTAACTGCTTTAATTTAAATATTTAAAATGAAATAGGAAATTAAGAAAAGATAATAGAGTATAAATTTGCTGGAATACTAAAAGCTTGCAAAAGGCGTGCAGTAAAACCTTCGAGTCTATTTTCTAGAGCGCTAATCCACCTTGAATCTAGGAAATTTATAATAACATATTCCTGGAGGTACCGATATCGTCGACAGCGGAAATGAGAACGGGCGTGTCTTCCTTTCCTTAACCACACTCATATAAGTCAATCTCCTCTGCTTCTCTGATTCTTGCTAAGAATCCTCAGAGCTTGGAGTATCCGATTCGCAGATGTGCCAACGCCTGTGCTTCTACACTTGTCAGCGAGATACAGAGCAGCTTGACATATTTTCCTAGCCGTGCTAAGTCAATCTCCTTGAGGCGTCTGCCTCGTGGTTTGCTCAGTCCGGTTAAGACTTCCTAAAATCACTGGCTTAAACTCGCTCTTGAGCTGCGACGGAGTTTGACATCAACTCGGCTATACGGCGTTCTTGCGGTAATGCAGGCATTGTTGTTCATCGCAGCCAGCTAGCAGACTCAGGCAATTGCTGATAAATATTGTACTATTATGAGGCTATCTAGGCCATTGAATGTTCATACGTGATGGAGATGCAAGTTGAAAGGCGTATTTCACTTGGGGTTCATTAAATCGAGCTGACATAGGCAATGTGTCTTAGAATCAGGTAGAGTGTTCAGGGCGGAAGCTGTCTCGCCGGCAGCTGGTAGATAGACACAATAGTACACCTTGAGACTAGATTATGTATTCTTTTGCTATGCTTGCTGCCCCCTAGGATCGCTTTATTTGCTTGAGTGCAAGTTATTATACGCGAGAAAAACATCGTAGTCAATACATCTATGCTCGACATTCCAGCCCGAGAATTCCGTCTGCTTGATCACGTCCCTGTGCTCTATAGTTGTGTCTCCATAGCACATTATGCCTTGTCAAAGATACTCGAAACAATGGACAATGTGTTCATTCCAGAGATCCTGTCCATCTACTATTGTTTTCGCCGAGCGTAGACCCCAGTAAGCAAATCTGATCATCGACTATCGCATTTGTTAGCATCTTAATTGATGTGGAAGCCGTAGTGAAGAGGTGTGCCTACTAAGCAGTGCATCTGGTGTGCAATAGTAGTCATGTAGATGGTACCATCTTTTCCGGCTCCTGGTTGCAGACCCCATTTCTCTGGATCTGGAATAAGAATGCCTAGGGAAGCTATCTTGCTATTAGGAGGCTGGCAGCAATAACGAGCGAGTGAGACCCAGCCTCACATGGAAGTAACTTGTCCCACGCCATTGCGGTCTCTTCTTCAGACCCCATGTAGAGCGCATCCGGTTGCCATGTCTGAATGGTTCGAGGAACTGCAGACTGGTGGTTAGTGACATGATAAAATTCACTTGCAAAACACTCACATGATGGTATAGGACCCAAACCGCCGGTGCTCGCGGTTAGCAAGACGTGGAAGTAGGAAGCATAGAAAATTCCTAGGAAGAAGACGAAGAGGACGAGCAATGATATTTTCAGCCATTTATCGAATTGGGTTGGAAGAATTCTTGGGGCCGAGATGTATGGATCTTCAGGCTCAGTGTCTTCGCTCAACCTTATCATACGATGATGTTGCCATTTTCTCATGGAGTCTTGGACTTTTTTTCCCTCCGCAAAGGGATGATCGAGAAAGGAAGGGGATATTCGAAATACCCGTTAACTTGACTTGGCAGCACAACTAGAGACCGCTCACATAGATCACAGTTTCGAAAATAGTCATTCGAGGTGTAGGCTGCGTCTTTCCAACTTTCACTAGTCATCTGCAATACATTGCCGTCGCAATCTCTTGCACTGGGGCCCTTCCAAAAAGAATTTCAAGCGAAAGGACCGATAGGCTAACCCTCTTTTCCAGGGTGCCGGGTAATGCTCCTCGAAAGTCCTCGAAAGACTACTGCACAATACGGGCTTCCTATGCTTGGTTCGATAGCGAGTAATACACCTCAAGTGACTAATTTGCGTTATATTTTTACATAGAATTCTGGTATTATAGGAAGGTGCCAGATTTCGCGGGGCAGAGACGCTAGTTGAATTCTTGCGCGGAGAGTTTCTCGTTTCTGATCCTTAGCTGAGAAATAGAGTTTTAGGTAAGCTTAATTCTTGTTTTTGAAGTCTTAAAGGTTAAATCCTATCCCTGGAACGCTTTGGCGTAAACTGAAAGCGCTTTACAGGTTTCCTGGTATGTTTAAAGAAATATTGGCTTGGGTCAGCTGCTTCAACTAGCTGGAGGTAAACTAATTAGTCCTATTATGCCACTTGCTCTCATGTTATATTGCCCAAGGGGATTGTTTTGTTACCAGGACACCTGCGTGGTTTTCTCTTGATTACGTACTATGGCTGCTTCCAGAGACCCGGTCAGGGCAAGGGAAGCTCCACAGTTGCTTTCCTGTACCGAGTATGCACTCCCCCCTGAATAAAGCTTAATTCCTGATTCTATTCGGGATTCGTACTGAGGGCCAGTAATAGGGTTTTGGCCAATCAAATGCGTAAATAGATTCATGTGTTTCTATGCTGCCAGGCAGTGACATCCTGATCCCCCAGCGGGTGACATATCTCGCGCTAGCAAGGGGGCTTCGCTTGGATACTATTGTACTATACCTTTCGTACAACGTAAAACCACCCCCGAATGCTTGGTACATCGTCCCGGTATTTTGGTGGTATCGTTTCAAGCGGAAATACCGTGATCGAAAGGTATTAAGCAGGGCTGATTGGATACATCTCCCCAAATACTGCGAGTATCTCCTGCTATACGGTATTCCAGCCGACTGAGAGCTTAGAATCTAACTAAACCCTTGAGATGTACAGTACCAAATATTTAGGGGACGGTAAAATAATGGTATAACTAATAAACCCGTAAGCAAAAGCTGACCATTCTACCCGAAGCGAGGCGCAGGATATATTAGACAAGAGGATAGAATCAGTTTGATAAATTTTAGCGATAGCTGCCCTTGATATTCTCCAAAGTTTATGTAGAATTTGTTATGCATTCTCCACGCACTGGCTTTCTTCTCACGCATGTGAACAATCATAAGAGAGCGTCTTTGACTATTTAGAAACGCGTTTCCTCCCCGCTGCGAAGAGGCACTGTCCAAAGCAAATTGCACTCTTATTCACTTACTACAAAAATCTCCATACCCTGTCTGTCAGCACCATCTTGCCCTTTAACATCATGAAATTCCTCTTACCTTTGCTCTGCGCTATCGTCGGGACATTGGCATGTAATGCCAAAAACTGCTGTGTAAGATTCTTACCCAATCCAACCATTTACAACTGGAGGTTACAAGAGAGCTCACGCTTGATATATAGTACAACTGTTTGTTAAATAACGGAAACGAGGCCGGCGGAGTAAGTTAGCAGCAGTCTAGATATGACGACTCTGTTACCTGTAATACTGATAGCTCTCATAGTGCAAGAATAACCTCATGGTCTTTCCACAAGCTTGTGGTGGTAGTCAGTTACCAGGCGTGGTACGTTCAACTTGCTAATCCTTCCCCGCGACTTCCATGCTAATTGAGACATACAGAGATGGGGCTGTGTGAGTTTCTAAATCTGGAGTATTGAAGCTTGGTCTATCTACTAATTTCTTCATGACATAGACCAACCCGACTGATGGTTCGATATGCAAATGCTGCGACAAGAATACTCGGGCTTGTATCAAGTGCTAGGGTGGGCCTTTTCGCTGACTTGCCGTTGTGCTTACGAGCATATAGTCTAGTTGAGCGTGGTTTTACGGCTTTCCCACGCTTCATTGCCAAATGGGACTAATTCATTGAATATCAAGAGGATTTTGAAATTTCAATCCAACTTATTGTGATACATTTGCCGGATCTACCTTGAAGGCTATTTAATTTCTCTTTTCATTGGCTGTTACTGGATGCCCTGTAAAAGACGCTTCGTTCTCACGCTCATCGTCCTCAAGGACAAGCTCCACTGCCTCAACAATGGCATTCCTCTGTTCCTCTGCTTCAGCTACTGCATTTCCAGCTCCACTCACATGTATAGCATCAGCGCCAGTGCCAGACCCTCTAAATCCTCCCCCAGTATCATTACCAGTAGCAACACTATCATACATCATGCCCTTCTCTGAGCCTTTTTAGCAGCCAGATAATAAAACGCCATTGTATAAAGCGTATAGGTAACATACAGGCTCATAGACCAGCGGTCTAGACTCTAGACACAAAGGGTGAAAGACATGAGAGCTCACGTGCTCCGATGATAGGTCGCAACTTAGGGCGCTAGTGGTGTTGTTGGCGAAGATATTGATATTTCATATGCGTGAGAAAGCCGGTAAAGTTTCTCCACAAAAACAATCTTTGAACCCATGAATACCCCCCCTCCTGTAAAACTTTATTTCTTAGCGGAGGATCAGTTTAGGCTAAGACAGTCTGTCACCTGTAATAATTCTTCAATATACAGGTGTGTCTCCCTGTGCAGTGTGCATCGAGCAGGTTGTAGCCTTGCAATTTAGTCTGACTTCTCGTACTACCGTTCGGATTTATCTTGCTTCTGAACTCGTAGGTAAATAGTTCCTAAAACGACGATATTGAAGTATATGAAGCTCGGGTAATCATTTTTTAATATATTAAGGTTAGATAAGTCCACGAACCTAAAGGAAATAATGGAAGACCTTCTCATCATGAGTCCCTATGCCAGATCTCTGTCCTTCCTATTTAGTAGTTTTGCCATGAACGTTGCCAATTTGTTTATTCACTAGGGACGCCCCCAAAGGGATATATGCAAATGATACATGAATTAGATAGGAACCAAGGTTTAGTTCTACTCTAAACCTGTTTTCTTCAATGTCCTGATAAATGAGGATGCAGGCGAAATAAAGCTCCCAGTCAAGCAGCGGTTCCTTTTCTTTCTTGGAACCTGGTCCAGACTCCAGATATAGAGTTTTGTGTATTGATTGCTGCGCTCTGGCCGCTGTCCCTCGGAAATCAACTCTGTCTGTAGCAATCCTCCGAGGGAAAATGCAGATGATGCATTTAATGCACAAGAGAGCTTTCAATCACGGAATACTCTTCACCATCCTTGTGATTATTACAGACTTGACAAATCTGGCTCTTGTGACCGCCAGCTCCATAATATTAAGCAGATCAGGTAGTTGAAGTCTTATCTTTTCTTTTCTATAAAGAGTGCACGACTTCTCTCTTAAACAACATCCAAGACAAGCCACAGCATCACCAACAGCCACTCCACTTGCCTCTAACTCCTTTTACAGAGATTAAATCATTCAGAGTAAGTTTTAGTTAGTCCGTCATATGGGATACAAGTAGGAGACATGTGGTTTTACTAACAGCATTGCACCAGATGGTTCAATTACTCAGATTCTTCACTGCTGCTCTCGGTGTCACTGCTGTTACAGCATGCAGCTACTCCGAATGCTATTATACCGATGGCAGCCGCTGTGCAGTCGAGGTCGGTGGCTCACCAAATGCATGCCCAGCAGACAAGAGTTGGCAATCAGTTACAGGATACCAAATCAAATTCACCAAAGCAACTTGCATTACCCAGGTCGAATACAATGGTCGCTTCAAGTGCCTTTAGAAAAACGTGTAAGTGCGTTCTGAGAGACTGTTTTCTATGTGCTAATATCTCTGTCCAGCTGTAGATGTGGCTTTTGGGCTGGGCAGGAAAGAGACAGTTATATCTTAAAAATCTTTTGTAGGTTGCTACAAGAGTTTGCAGGGTATGAGGCATATTTTTGATTGGTTGAGGATTGATTTGTTGGTTTTGGATCCTTGGCTGGATTTGGATATGAAACAACTTCTGTCATTACTCAATATATGAAATTCCATTGCGATCTGCTATTCCAAGAATCTGCTGCTCACTCAATAGCATGACTATTACACTCTAGTTTGCACTTGTATAGCACAGTAAGATCTTACAATTCCTGAATCTGACTCGTTCCTATTGTAATCCAAGTTTTCAAGGACCAAGTTAGGGCTTACTAAAGCAATTCTTAGTAGGCTGCTCCGGATAATGCGATTAATCGTGGGAAATTGCCAAGATATTATCTGGCAATGCGATATAATGCGATATTTTTAAATTAAAATAATGTAATGCAATGTCTTGGCGGTAAGCAATTGTAGTAATATATCAAAAAAATCGCTAAGATATTCTATAGAATTTCCCTATGCCTACTTTGCTTCCAATGTTTGAGACTGCTTGCTGATGCAAATATTTTCTCATGCATTCTGCCATCGTTCGGCCCGTAAGCTATTTTTTTTAAAATCGGTAAGCAGCGTCGGAAAGCTCCTCGGCTCTTTGAAACTGCCTCATGTCACGATACACTTTACGGATTCTATACTTTTCCAACAAGTGCAATACTTGAAGTATTCGAGGAGACTGTTTCCGTGTCTCCGGTGTTTGCTCAGGGCTAACTGGGAAGATTCGGTGATTGATGTTGGACCGATGGACGTAAGTAAGTAGACGAGGATATTCGTAAGAAACTAAACAGCACCCCCCACGCTGTCCAGGACATAATATGGATGAGCAAGATTGTCAGCATCATCGGTTTCCATACTCTCTTCCCAGTTAATTTTGCACAGCTCTAGGTAGACGGGACAAGGGATTCAGAACGCTTTCATAAGAACATCTGCTTGAGTAATTGCTTGAGGAAGGAAGCACGGTTAGTATTTGAAACAAAGTGCGTGATTCTGGCCGCATATCTACATGAGCTGTTAGTACTAAACTTAACTTAGCCATAAGAAACAAGGTAGTACGCAGGTCTTGTATCGTTTCCTGAGCTCAAAGCATTAAGCTTTCAGACGAGCTAATAGATGTGACCATCAAACCATTTTATGGCGTACATAGTGCCATTTGCCTTGTCATGGCGAGTTTGGGCACACGCGAATTTACGTCATATGCCTGAGGGCTTTCTAATTGGCTAGGGCTGTCGATAAAGTAAGAAAAGGGAGTTCACTTTCAACAAGTCACCTTCGCTAGCGCGGAACTCGACAACCCCCGCTAGAAAACCGCACTCTAGAACTTCTGAACTGTACCGTGATTCTTCCAAGCACATCCAACTTTCCGTGCAATGACTTACACGAAAAAGATCGTCACCCAAAATCGTCCCTCCATATTCGATCAGCTCATTCAGATGGATAAGAAGCACCGGCTCGAGATAGTCTCTCCTAACTCACTCAGTGGACTTCCTGGTGTCTCTACTTCACCTTTGGATGAACGTATGCCACAACAATCCGCAGTTGTTACTTTCACATCTGGCACTGGTATCAGTTCTGGCGATATGTCTGGTAGTGGAAGTATTTCGCAACCCATCACCGCTACTCCGTCCCCCTTCAGCTTCAACACATTAGGTACTCAAAGTACTATGTTTGGCATCGCGAATACTGCAGCTGTTCCAAACCCCTTTGGTGAACTTTCTAGTGCCGGCAGCACGCCAGATACAACCTCATCCCGTCGATCAGTTCACGACCACCTGAACGGTTTGGGTAGTCAGGCTAGTGGTGGAAGTATGTCGCAGGCAGTTGGACCAACCCCTTCATTTTTCAGCTCAGCTCCCGTGAAAGAACGTAACGACGAGGATATCTCGAGCACACCACTGCCTACTGCAACTTTCCCGTTTTACAATAACTTTGCCGGCTATGATGGTAAGAATAGTGCATCCAGTAGCAGATGCGGCGATAGTCCTCCACAGATCGGCGCGTATGCTGATTTTCATCATCCCTTCAACCTCGGTCCTACTCCCGTCAGCAGTAAGACTCTGTCTGGACCTGGAGCTGGACATCAAGAAGATACGCCTATGACATCCGATCCTGGTCGATCTATTTCGTTTTTTCATGATATGCTTGGAAGTGTCAAGCAGGAGAAGACGGAGCGTTCTGACCCAATCCCGGCGACCTGCTTCGTTTTCGGTTCCGTTCCCGAGAACAGTAATTCTCTGTTCGGATCTAGGGCCAAAAAAGAAGAAGATAATTCGGCAAGCTCCGTTCCCCGTAGTGCTGTGTCGGCTTTTGGAGAGATGTTCAGAAACGCAAACACACAGCTGACAGGTAATCATAACCCGTTCACCGTCAGCACTCCCACTCCTATCTTTGGCCAAGGTCAAGCAAGTACACAGCAAGGTGGCAATGGTCTCTTCGGCCCTGTCCTATCAAACTCTGGCCCACGCCGCGGCGAAATGGGTACAGGTCATTCTTTTGCTGGACCCTCCTCATCCCTCAAATGGGCCCCTCCGGTTCTGTCAGCTCCCCCCATCCTCACCATCCCCCAAATCCACGATCCCGCCTTCTACTACTTCCCCATTGCCTCCCTCAAGAACCACCGCCTCCTCGCCAGCACCGCTTACAACCCTCGTCACTGCGCCGACCAATTCAGCTTCACACAAAACAAGCACCAATTCCCCATCGGTGCCCACGCCATCACCGCATTCTGGGAATCCTTCTTCTTTCGAATTCTTCATCTTAGCAGTAAAAACTACATCGAGTCACTCGGACGCTATCGTATTGGACACAGCACCGTTCAGTCGGAGAACCCAGCGGTTGCGTTGATTACTGCTGGAAAAGGAGTTCTGAGTAAGTTTGAGGCCGAGGTGTTGGCTGCCAGGATCTTGGGGGTTTATTGTGATCTGTGAGTGTTCGGTCTGTCAACGAACTATGTGCCCGTGCTGATCTCTTAATTTAGGTTGAACGAGCAGAGTGGCCTTGATGCTGCGCTGCCTACTGAGGTCGTGATCGAGATCGCTGAATGTCGCCAAGCTTGAGCTTCCAGTTGATCAGAATCAGTTTCGAGGTGTAAGTGGATAACAGGGTTCCTTATTTGATGTTCTTGCTTTCATTCGGGGTTAAGGGGTGCAACAAATGACATGATGGCCTTTGTGGCTTGGGAGATGGACAGTGGAGATGCTGAGATAGGAATTCTCATAAAATTACCTTGCTTTCCTCTGCAAAGTAAAAAATACAGTCGTACTTAGAAAATTGAATCGGATTCCCCATTTCATCAACTCTGTCTGAATCTGGGAGCACCTCTTCCTTCCCTCCCCCTCAAATTGTCCCCTCCCCTGGCAAGAACTTAGCAAACTACGCCATCAACTGAACCTTGCCGCTCCCTTCTACTTTCCCTTCCCGGCTATCACCCTAGGGTAATATGCATAATGAGCAGGTGTGAAAGTGTTGAAAAACTGGGAGGGTTCATTGAATGGGTTCGCGAAATAAGTACATACGCATGGGATGCCAATGGAGAAAGGGACCTTGTGTGCGAGGATCAACGGAGAGGGATATTGCTCCAATGCGATTCTCTGTTTGAGAGCCAGCTTCGAGGATGCGGATATGATGGGCCCCATGTTAAGGCTGCCACATCTAGCTGGGAGACTGATTGTCACTTGTGTGCATAGCTTTGGTATAATCGTTTGAATCAGAGAGGAGATGGGGGAGAAAGATGAATGCAAGATGTATAAATTTCGCAAATATTGGTGGGTAATGAAGGGTATATAATACACGTTTAGTAAATGCAAGCATGGTATCACGTTTTGCCATAATAAAGCTTTCGGTCGCAAACTTTGGGTTCAAGATAGGGGGGAATAGATGACAGCAACGCTTGTGATAGATCTGGACTGAAATTAAGGGAATTTACAGAAGAAATGGAGAGCGAGGCTGAGATAGCCTCGCATTCTACAACTGAACTACCATCTAATGGTGCAGGCTGAGCCACATAGATTCATGGACAGGCTAAATTCGGGATTACCTAAACAGGTAAGATCGACACTTAAACCCGAATGATTTAGTGTCGCCCGAACTTCTAAAAGGGGTAAGCGGCGCGAGCAGGAATAGCTACTGTGCCAGCTCAAGAAAGAGGTATAAGAATGAGAGGTTTTGCTGTGGAATCTGGTCATAAATCCATTCAAGACAAGTCTTTTAAGCTTGACTTCATTGATCAAAAACCACACATACGTTTTAAAATCAAACCAGATCATCAAATTTCAAACCAGCCACATCCCAACATGTCGTCTATCAAGCAACTCCCCGCTCCTCGCGCCGTCATCACTACACATACTTCTGACGGGACTTCCGTCTTTGCATCTGACGAAGAAGTCAAGCCCTTCTTCCCATTCGGACCCAACACAAGCTGTTTCTCAAATTTCCACTCAAGCGCCACAGTCCCAGTCTCAAACACGGCTGAGCTCCCACAACTTGCGAATACCTTGCCTCGCTGCCCACCAAATGGTGTTCTCTTCTGCATCACCGACATCATGCCAAACTCAAGCGTTCCAATGCACCGAACCTTAAGTATAGACTATGCCGTTGTCGTATGGGGAGAAATTGTTCTCCGACTTGACGGTGGGGAGGAGAAGACTGTGAAGACAGGGGAGTTCATCGTGCAGCGAGGGGTGAATCATGAATGGCATAACCGCAATGGTGAGGTGTGCCGGATTGCTTTCATGATGATTGGGAGTGAAAAGATTGTTTTGGAGGATGGAAAGGGATTAGAGGAAACTGCATTCAAGAGATAAAGAGCTTTAACGTGGCTAGTGGGCGGTATAAAGATGAAGTGCTTTGCCAAGAGCTTAAACGATGAAATTGAAGATCTTTTCGTTGCAATGAACCAACTGTTTCTTTTTCCATGTGATGACTTGTCTCATAGTAACCGTGCTGAAATATAAATCATTCCCATCACTTGATGCACCACAGGAGAATTTCAGCACCCATATAGTGGCCATGAATCCCAGTCGCAAGCAAGCCTCAGCTTCATGGACAATCCGGATCTCAGTGCTGGTGTAGCAAAGCTATTGCATGAATACAGAGTGTGTCTTTCACGCGGACGTAAGCAACTCCCTGCAATATATTGGTGATTTTGAGAGGCGTTGTAAAGATGCTGGAGGTTGGAAGATGGAAGATTGTGGTTAACGAAGTTATTCGAAGTTGCTAGGTTGCTGACTCAACAAAGCCCGTGCGCTTGTTGTGCACTGCACTGTCTTGAACAACCAAAGCTCGCAGATATATCTTGATACTCATCCATTCAACGCTCTTTAACTTCTAGGGTCTTCAGGGCTGTCTGTGCCTTCAAATAATATCCTTGAGGGGGGTCAAAATGTCTCGAATGAGTCGTGGTTGTCTACTATGCAGAACACGTAAAGTGAAGGTAAGTTATTAAGACCCAAAATTGTCCATAATGGACACTAATTTACCCACAGTGCGATCAAAGCCGGCCGTCATGTCAAAGATGCGTAAATAGAGGAGAGATATGTAAAGGCTATCGCGATGAAGCCGACCTGATCTTTCGCTTCGAGATACCAAAAGGCTCTAGAGCTATTCAAACCAAATCGCTCCGTCGAGCTGCATCAGAGGAAAACGTTCACAAGAAAACCTCAAGCTGCCTTACAACTACTTTTGTGGCATCAGACTATCCTCCCCTCGCATCACTAGGCAGCTCTGATCCCAACCTCCCCCCTCATTTCCCTTGGGCCAAGGAGGTCCCCAAGGACCTGCATCCCTCAACAGAAGACCAAGTCGTGGACAAATTCTTCGAGAAGTATGTAATTCACCCTTGCAATTACACCTCGTCTCCTGGATTTCTGGAGCATCTGCCCAGCCTTTTCAAGGAACCCGACTCCAAGACCCGGACAGGGTTGCGCTGGGCTGTGAGAGCCGCTTCCTATGGCAGTCTCGCTGCTGAAACCAACAACCCTGATCTTGAAGATAAGGCTTTACAGTGCTATGGACTCGCACTAGCGGCTATGGGAGAATGGATGAAGGATCCCGGAAAGACCCCAGATGACTTTACTCTCATGACCGTTGTTGTCTTGGACTTATTCGAGGCTAGTCTCCTCTCATCTGTCACCGACTTCAGCTAACTCTGCCGCAGGCAACATGCCTCCAGGTCCCTTCCTCTGGTCAGGTACACTCCCAAGGCATGGCTCAAATCCTCCGCCTGCGGGGACCAAACCAAATATATAGCCCGCGAGGATGGAGCCTATTCCGTCTGGCCCATCACCGCCTCGTAAGCTTCCTCCCTGTGCTTGCATGCATTGCTAGCTAATGTTTGCAAGCAAAAAATGCAACTCTCTTACGAGCAACCTCCACTCCCAGAATCCCAATCTTGGCTCGACTCGCTATCTGACGAACTTCCGGATGTAAATCTAGAGAAGAAAAACTTTGAGATCAGTAAGATCTGCGAACGAGCTCGTAATCTTCTCCAGGCCATTGATGACACAGCATTGTCATTCAGTCAAAGTCTTGCTATGATCCAGGAGATGCTGGATCTTGATCAAGCTGCGACCTCCTGGCGCGGTGGCCCTGGATGGGCCTTCATTACTTTGCATCGTTCCGAGATTTCAGGGGATATTTTTATTCTCAGCAGTCTGCCCGAGTATATCCAGCTTCATAGAGATGTCTGGATTGCTTACGAGTGGAACTATCACCGCACTGCCAGGATTATCTTACACGAACATCTCTTGAGATGTCTGAACAAGGTTATCACAATGTCCTTAGTTGATCTCGAGATTCCCGGCCAGCCTTTACAAACGATGATCCAAGCCTCCATCAATATTGTTCAAGGGCTTACGGATGAAATATTGTCGACAGTTCCACAATCAATGGGCGACATCGATCACAACGGGATTGTTCTTGATAATTCATCCAGGCCTTCACCCACACGAGGCGTAGGAAGCTATTTTCTTCTTTGGCCAATCAAGATTGCAAAGCAGACACTCAGTGCAACTTCACAGCAACATCAAGCTGCCCAAGCCGTCTTTGAGAGAATCAGGAATTGCACCGGGATGAAAGCGGCCTTGGGTGACTTGAGCGCCATCTGAGTCCCCTCCATTCCGCGGCTGGGAGTAAATATTGAACGACCCCAATTCGTTCAGCTCAAACGAAATCATCGGCGCATCTTCCTCGGAAATAAGGGTTTACACAGCGATGTTACTACTGGAGTCTGTTTGCCTGGGACATACTGGATGGTCGGCGGTCGCTCGGAAACAACTTCCAATGAGCTGGGGCTTGGATGATCCCAAAGTATAGCCAAAGAGGTCGGAGTTGGGAGGCTTGCAGTACTGATTACTACAACTTATCTCATTTCAATAGGATACCCCATTGAATAGCTAGATGCCGTCCATGTTCTGCGCATTCTGGTAACAACAAACGGCACGGTTTTCGAACTAAAAGACTATCTATGTAGCCTTAGCCTATTCATTTATTTAACGCGATAACCTTTCTCTCCTATCATTCGGTCACAAAAGCGAATGCGAGTTTTGAAGCTGGGTTGTATTTGATTGGCAATTTGGTACCATAGCTAGCCGACGGAATTGCTTTTATTCGCTGATCGCATTACCCATATACACAGGATGTGCGTCTTACCTCTATCCCATGCCAAGGACGAAGCTGTGCCGCTTCTCCCCAACGCAAAATAATATAAACCCCCCTTCCTGTCAGTTCCCTCAAGATTATCTTCCTCATTCAAACTCTCGTCTCTTCTTCTACAAGCCCAGCACTTCATTGACTCATCTCAAAACCCGATTCCTAGCTACCTGCACCCATCTCAAGATGCAAGTCCCATCCAGCGCCTTCCTCGTCCAAGTCGTCTTCGGCGCCTGGGTCGTCCTCGCAGCACCTGCTCCAAACGCAGATACTTCTTTGCTGTAAGTGCTGATATCTATTTTCATCCTGTTCAAATTTGTCTTCCCTCTCCTCTGAAATAACAAGGACTGATGACCCCAGTTCTATTGATGCTAGAGCCCCTCTTGCGATGGCTGCTCCAGATTCGGTCACTACTTATACCGACATCAACGGCAGAAGTGTCCAGTGTATCCAGTGCGTTTCTTGCCCTTGGTCGATTTCCTGTTAAGCTGCTCCCGTCGAATGCGCGGCTGGATGGCGGGCGGGGTGCGGGGTACTGAATGATACGACTCGGGGGAGGAAGCAAGGAGTACCGCATACCGGTCCAGATACTCAGTCATTACAACTTGCTCATTTTCCCTTTACCAAGTGAAATCCACCTCATACCTCCTGAACTCCCTTGTCTCCAAATCCATCTTCAAATAACTCATCGTTCCCTTCCTCTCCTCAATCTTATACTTAGTACTTATTCCCCTAAGCCTGGCTTCTTCTGGAATATAGGTGCCTCTCATTCCTCTCTCCTCGATCTCCATCTGTAGCTCCGCAATCCTTGCCCGCAATCCACTGTCCATCATGCCCTCCCTCGTCTTCCTCCCCCTCAACAAGCCTATCGCCTTCCTCCTCACCACCGAATCCCTACACTTCAGCGCCGTCAAATAAACGCAAATAACCAGCGTCCCATCCAGTGAGTATTTCGGACTTGAACATAGAGCCGACTCTCGGCTCTCAAAAGCAACGAGTCTCTCAGCCATCTCGATAATCTCTTCAAAATCAGCGATATGAGAATCATAACTCGTCTCCCCGGAGAAGTGATCCGGCACACACGAAGTATAAATACTCTTCCACCTCAACCCCAACGCCAGCGCACTTGCCCAATCCTCAGTCCCCTCCTCCCTCTCCCTCAAAAGTGGCTGGAACGCCTTATTCCAGTCCCTGAACTCGGCTAGATACACCTGTCTCTGTTCCACAATGCTCAAACTCGGACCTGGTTTTGAGTCCCTATCTTTCAACTCCCAGGCTTTCGTTTTGATGTCGCGGAGAGGACGCACGAATTCCCGGACAAGAGTCTCGAAGTGCATGCGTGCCTGCTCTACACTGTCGAAGCGGGCAGGAAGAATGCGGGGTTTCCGATCCGTGATCGCTATGGGTTCTTCGTTGACGAACATGACGCTGTCATTGTCGAGATGATAGAAAGCTAGCACCAGTTCCGTGTCGCGCAGACTCTGGGCGTACGTTTCGGTCTGCCATTCCTGAATGAGTTTCAGCCCGGCTCGGACCTGGCGCATTGCAGACTCTACATCGCCGTTCCAGCTCTCGAAGCAGATGCTTAGGAGACAGAGGATGAGAGCGGTTCGGATATCTTCGCCTCCATTTAGAATGGAGCTTTTCATGTGCGTGAGCGCTTTTCCGTATTGTTCTAGCGCATACTTGTGATCTGCTTTCTCAAACGTGTTGTTCGCTAGATCAAGTGCTCCCAAGGCGACGACAGCATGCCGGACCGAGGGGGCAGCAGAGCACGCCTGGAGAATGATACGGTTCCAGAGAGGTGATTTGAAGTAACTGGAAAGGGCAAGAGAGGTGCTCTTATGGAAAATGTTGAAACAGCGATGTTCGCGGGGGTCGAGGAACAATATCTCGGGGGAGAGTGAGCGGGACGATGTGGACCCAGGGGTCGAGATTAAGGTATGCAATTGACAAATAAGACTACCATTTGCCGGCTTGATGGGCACGATTTTCCGCCCGGTTTTGGAGGCTGGTGGTGGGTACTGGCAATCGAATCGAAGCTTTTTGCAGCGGGCACAAATGGGTTGCTGCTCGTCGCATTTTACATGACGGGTTCTATTTAAGCTTTAGGTATTTCAATGTATGGGACTGCTGGGGTTCCATACTTGCAAGTTTGGCAACCAGTCCGGACCTTGGGAGCTGCTGCTCGTTTTCTCTGTGGTCGGGAGTGGACTTTGAAGGTAGAAGTCGGCATTGTTGAGACAACAATCGGGCTTGGTCAGGCCTCAATTACCAGGGGGTTATGCTTACTAGAGTAAGTAATAGAGTAAGGAGATATGCAACGTTGAGATTGTCTCCAAGTCCTCGCAAAGCAGAACGGCGGGTGGCTGCTATGTTTCTTTAAGTCCTCGATACCGATCCTGAAAAATCGGCTTCAGCCCTACTTGCATGCGGCGAAATACGATATCGGTGATTTGGTGTAGCGGGTTTCATGGCGCAGCATCTAAACCAGTGAGAGACGAAAAATCGCGTACAAATCGGGAATCGTGCTGACAGTCTCCAATTTGAGAGCAAGTCTGGGCTGAAGCTTAAAACCCCTAGAGCGTTTCCCCTCCATTGATTTAGGAAGTTAATCGCACTACTTCCATTGCGAAGAAACGAAAGTTTTCTAAAGATCCCAGGTAACTCAAGATATGAGATATCTGAACGCAATCAAGCCCATGGAACGTTCGAAGTATTATTCAGCTGTAGTTATTAGCCCACGAGGTGCTGTACTTGTAAATTTACGTCAATCAACATAATTCATTTTCCTTAGCAGAACGGTCCCGGGCCACCTCCAACACTTCCCCACTGGTACTGCAGTTCTCACCAAACATCTGTCCAAAGCTCGCCTGCTCGATGATTTGCTTCTCCAGCCAGCAGGGCCTCATTGGGAAGTTGGGGGCAGAAATGGAGGATCGCATTCCCGACCAATAGCTTGTCGTAAAGAGGATCTAGAAAAGGGCATCGTAGCCCAGACCTACTTTCTGTGCTAGAATTGATGGTGGGCGGATAATGTACTGGCTGTACAGTACAGCGAGATTTGCGTGCTGGTTGAAATCAAAGGGACCTTGCTCGAGATGACTGTGGCATATCCTCAAGCTCAGATACGGCCGAACCTACGTCGTATTAGAATTTGAATATGAAGCTGGAATTAATGGGTGTAGGGGTACTGTACAGTACATATCTCATGCTCGTAGGATATGCCAAAGACGTTCGTATATTAGGTTGTTAACGGTCACGGAGAAAACATATGTTTTGACCTGAATTGAAGACGGGGCTAATTAAGGGAGAGGAAGTGCGTTACCTTCGTTAGGAGGAGAGAGAAGATAGATATTGATTCTTATAGTTATTTCGAGAGAGAACTTGGATGGTGGGTGGGGAAGTCATATTGATGGCTCAATGTTGAATCAGTGAAACGATTCTTGTTCAAGTGCTTATACTTGCCCTATAGCCTTACTTCGGAATTGCTAGAGGAGGTGCGCCATAAAAATTGCAAATTGCAATTGGCGTTGCTATAATGCATCAACATCTCACGACAACCTTCGCGTGGAACAGAGGCAGAAGCTTGTTATTTACAGGCAAATCCAAGCCAGGTCTATTGCCAAGAGCCATTAGCCGCAAATGCGAGATAGAAATCTCCTTGCACTATAAGATAGTTGTGGATATGCTTGTCCGTAGGAAGAACTCGTCCCAAACCGAGTTATTCGCCCTGACACAATAAGCCTAAACTTAAGCTTCTTTGAGGGCCACGTCCTAGCCTCCACTTGAAAAATGAAGCTCTAACCGAAACCAACTACTAAGGCAAAACTCGAGTCTAGCTATATATATTCAGAATCCTAAAAAGGTCTGCTTACCACAGGGATGTTATGTATGTTCCTCAGTATCCGCAATGTGATTGGAAGCGGGGTCATACAGTGTGCAGTGAATGTGCCACTGTGCATATCAGCCCTGGTCTTCTCGCCCACTTTCTCACTTCCAGTACCACCCTGAGGGCGGAGAGAGCAACACCACTTCTGAGCTTGAAAGTTTGCGAAAAGTAAGCACCTTCAACCTCCTCCATTACCTCATCTTTTGATCATGTATCGCTGGAGATATGGCGACATTTGATATTTGGAGTGGCGCATCCGTCTTTATCTTGCTTTCGGTGTTCTGTGGTTGGGGCGGAGCGCAATGTTATTATCCCGGAGGGACAGTGGCCAGCAACCAGACGGCGTGCGATCCATATTCTTATACGACGTTGTGCTGTCCGACGGGCTGGACATGCTTCAGCAATAAATTATGCGTGGTTACGGATTTGGGTGCGGTTCAGAAGAGATTTCCCATTGGGACGTCGATGCGGGGGACTTGCACGAATCCTCTCTGGAGTGATGATGATTGCGGGGATTTTTGCTTGAGTATGGTCTCCCAGCCTCAACAAAAAGGTGTGAAACTGACAAATACCAGGCACATCATCCAACAATGGGTCCTTGACCCAATGTGGCGATGGCAGCTTCTGCTGCGAGGGATCAATATGCGATTGCGGGACAGGCAGGGGAACATTTACGGTGGATGCTGGAATCGCGCAAACAATTATTGGGGTATCAGGGCTAGCAAGCACAAGCACAATTGCTCCGACTTCCCCGCCAACATCTTCCACGACAGGCAAATCAAGCTCGAAAGCAACAAGAAGTACGAGTGTGGTGGGCACCTTGATCTTGTCAATCCTTACCAGTCGTTCTTCAACCTCATCGAACACCCCTTCTAGCACCTCCCACTCCCAATCCTCGAGCTCAAGTACCGCAACATCAGGCGTCACCGCGGGGGCTGCACAAAACACATCTCCAGCTGTCTCAGTCACACATACCACGGGCTTCAAGGCTGGGATTAGCGTCATGGTGGTAGTGATCGTCTTAGCCTTCGCAGGAATCGTAGGATTCATTCTGTGGAGGCGGAAAAGTGGGCAGACGGCGCAGGACGGAGATGATTCATCAGGATATCAAGTAGAAGAGGCCCCTCCAATGAGAAGAGCGGATGATAATGCGTTTACGAGGAATCCGAATATCGTCCCGTATGAAGGGACTTAGCAAGATGGTATGGGGCCGGTAATTTATAAGCGAGCAATGAAATACCTTAACTTGGCGTTGGGACGTTCAACTATTCGCTCATAGTGAAGTGTGTTGTAGTGAAGAGTGAGGAAGAGTGAAGCAGATTGAAAGGCTACCCGAGCAGAAAGAGGGATGTAGTAAAAGGAGCGGACTGCGGTCTCGCTTAGTTGGATTTGCCAAAGGAAGGGGCAGGCAATTATTCAGCCATTGATAATGATAATAGCCTCTCGACTCGGAGGGCCGCTTAGTACACTCAAAAAGTCATAGAATGTTTTCCCCCGTTATTTCCGACGTGATACTAAGTTGGTACTGATAACGAACGGAATGGATATCCAGGCAGGTCCATCCTCTCTTATCTCTTGTTCTGGAGACGCTTGTTAAGCACCGATGTGGCAGATTTTTTTTTTATCGGTACCTCCCTCCTCTCCTCCTGGCGTGAGCTTGGTAAATGTGCCAAAAATGGGTTTTTGATAGCGGACCCGAGACTTGAGATCTTCAACAATTTGCGGGGAAAGAGTCTGATATCCGAAGAAAGAAGATTTGACGGGGGATAACAGCACGGAGAGAAGTGGAGACCATAAGGATAATTTGGTGATGTATGTATTGTCATGTCTGAGCTATGTATTCCTGCAACCTTGAGCATCAAAGTACTTAAAGCTGCTGCAGAGGAGGTTGTGAAATCTTGAGTCAGTATCCTTGCACGCCTCGGAGCAGTAGTGCGCCTCCTGACACTGCTAACAGGAAGCTCCTCGCCACTTGTCGTTCTTACCACAGACAATACACGGATGTCCGTTAATGCAGATATAGCGTGGGAAATCCGTAGAATGATCATAACCATCAGCATGCTTGTTCTTCATGTCCGTGACGGCCTCTTTGCGCTTGTTCGTCGTGGGCTTCTGATCCCAGACCACTTGGACCCGCAGGTAGGTATTAACCACGAGACATGGCTTCTCTTACCACGAGCAAGCTACAACTATTGTTTCGAAAACGGAGATCCAACCAACTCTCCACTCTAGACAATGAAAATACGAATGGAGACAGGAATCTGATCGGATTCAAGACAGAACGACACAACACACAGAAAAAAGGTTCAGGCCAAGAAAATTCATTGAGATGCTTTTCCCCTAATGGTATGTTACGTCATACAGTCGCTAACCGCAAACCAATCTCTCTCCCACTATTTCATCCCTCGTTTTTCTAGCTTACAATCTAACTCCTCTCTATTTCGCGAAGTGCAAGTCGTATCCAAGCCACTTTCTGGCCTGGACTTGGGGGACGGTGAGACCCGGGTATCCGTATGTCAATGGGAGAAAGAAGTACCATCCTCCGATGACGATGGCAAGGATGACACCAACGGCAGCCCACGATACCAAGAGATTCTGGCCAGCGAGCTTCTCACGGGCGGGGAGGTGCTTCTTGGGGGTGGTACCCTTCTTGTTGGCTTTGATGGAAGTCTCGTCGAGAATAGGCTCAACGTTGAAGATGAATTCGAGGAGGGCGCCGGTGACGAGACAGGAGGCTAAGTGAGCGGGAAGGTAATGATGCAAGAAAAGTTGACGGCCCATTAGATAGAATGGAAGATAATGCATAGCCCATGCGAGGAAGAAGAAACCAGTGGAGTTGTAGAGCCGCGATCGGGTACCTAAATCAATTAGTACAACGTTTTTAGAAGGATCATGTATCACTTACGGTCATCCAAAGCATCAACTCCACGACGGAGTGAGAGCTGATCAGCACCAATAATGCCGGCATACACAGCCAACAAACTACTAGCCAACCACCAACCAAGAGGATTACCGAGGAAATATATTTGTTGATGAGTATCGTTCTGAGTCCAGAAACTGACACCGCGGAGCAAAAACGGCCAGATGAAAGGCTCACTGGCGTAAGGATGGCTGCTAGTCAAGGCATTGTTGTGGTAGAACATTGCTCGTTGAAGCTCAAACCACTTCTGCAGGAAAGGCAGAGTCTTGACTTTGCGCTCTTGTCTGACCAATCGAGGGCTATCTTTGGGGATCGACGGGATCTCATCGACAAACCAAATGTTGGAGCTTTGACCAAGGTTCTTGTTTCCGTTAATCTCCTGTTGCTTATACGCCCAGTCTGGGAGAGGGGTAGTGTGTGTCCACATAGCAACCTTGCTTGGGTTGTGGATGAGTTTGAATTGGCCTGAAAGACTCTTGAATTCCTGTCCTGCCTTGCCGTTCTCAATTCTGATCTCAAAAAGAGTATCGTTGAGTCTGTCCATCAAAGCCTCCTCCATCGGGACGGTCGTAAACTCTTGGTTGGTTGGGTAATACGGAGAAGCAACGTCATGGGACAAAAGCATCGTGTTAGTAACGACATGTCTAAGTCTGATAAGGTCGTTATTCTTCACGTGATGTCCAAGAGCTTCATCATTCTGCAAGGGAATGATCTGCCAGTGGTTGTTGGCATCAGCGTAAGGATATCCAGTAACTTGCTGGCCTTGACTCGAAACTCTTCCATCATCATATCTCAGGGGGTATTTGTCGGGGTGGCTGTGAAGGAAGCCATGGGTTTCCTTATGCTTGATTTGAATGTTGTCGTAGTAGTCGATAGTTACTGCATTAGCAGTCATCACGTTGTCGCTAAGTGTCTCTTGGAACTCAGGCGACATGAAGTCGTCTCCAGGACCAGAGCGATTCAAGATTGCGAAATGAACCTGGAACCAGAAAAGGTAGAAGAAAAATGGTACAATGATCAGCGCAACGGCACGTGCGGCAAAATGCTTTCCGAAATCTGGAAGACTTAATGCGCCTTGACGACGGTTGACGTCCAGCAGTCCCCAAAGATCAATGGCAACCGCAGATCCAATGGTGACGAATGCGAATAGGCCAACATATTTTGTAGAAATGACACAGCTGAGGGCGAATCCAGTAAGTAGAAGCCACTTCCACCACTTCCGTCCGAAAGGCTCATGGCGAAGCTTGTAAAACTTGATGTAGCACAACAAACTGCAAGCCATGGCGAAAACTAGTGTGGCATCGAGAAGAATGAGGCGGGTTTGTCCAATGTGAGCGTTATCGAAGAGGACCAAGCAAGCCGAGAGAACACAGGCTGGCAGAGTGTATCCCGACTCCCACATAATATCGAAGACCACGGGAACCGTCAACGCTCCCAAAAGAGCAGGCATGGCACGGAAAGCAACATATGGGACTTTGTTGTCAATGTAGGAGTCGCCAATGTTCTCGAAATGGAAATGTCCGTCGTAACCCACAAACCAACCCATCAAGGCGAAGAGAAGCTTTCCGAAAGGAGGATGGACATCGAAGAAGTACGTTCGCTCGAGATAATATGAGGCAAACTGTTGGGACGTTCGTCAGATAAGCTCCCCAGCTCCAACGAGGGGAATTGCATTACCTTTCCAAAATGGACTTCATCGAACACCACCTCATTGGGATGGCTGATACCCCAGAATCTCGTTATGAAAGCCAGAGTTGTGATAACCACCAATGCAATCCGGTAATCCCATTCCACGGCCCCGCTCTGGTTCACCTTCACCAATGCATCAAGCTCTGCGTCCTTGGGCGCAGCAAAACTAGTCGCCAAGGCATCCTTCGCCTTGACTAGAACTGTGGCATCTTTGCGTTTCCGCACAGATCCTTGTTGCGAGGACATCGCGGATCGACCACCAAGGTCAGATCAAAGGAAAATAACTATGTGATCAAGAAGTTAGCTAGGGGTCCGAGGAACACGAGACAGCGAAGCTCGCAAGTAGGCCAAAGGTTGGGGGAACGGAATGAGTTAGACTCACTCACCTCAAGTAAGGAAGCTCTTGCAGGTTTTAACCAAGGAAAGAAAATAGCATTGATCGAAAAGATCAAGAGGCGATGTTGTGTTTGGGTAAGGAAGATCAAGCAATGATCATGGAATTTTGGAGCCGCGCAAGAAAGTAAGGTGTCCTTCTGCCGAGACTAGCGCATTCCGTATAGGACTATGGGAGGCGTATGCGAAGGAACCTCCTTATTAGAAAAAGAAATACGCTCGATTTTGATGGTGATCCGAGTCCTTCAATTGAGAAAAATTAAAGGCTTTAAAAGGAGAATCTTAAACAGTGAATAGATTATTTTGTTCAGGGGGAAGTGAGACGAGTTATTACCTCGTGTGAGTTTATCGTCACGTGCTGGTATTTTACTTTCACCCAATCCAGCCCCTCAATATTACGCTGTCGAGCTGGTTCAACGTCGTCCCATTTTTTGACATGCTCAAACTGACAAACGTTCTACTCAGAACTTCATAATGCGGTCTCTGGTCAGAGCGTTACCGTGCAGTCAAGTATCGGGGGGCTTTTACCTTTCATCAAGCTCTATTAAAACATTCGGGCCATTCCAAATTCCACGGCGGAGCATCTCGAACATCCAGCCAATCCTGACCAGGAATGCCATGAGTCGTATGTGACTACTCTTATAATCTCTATAACCTCTGGCTGACCTATATGTAGCTGTTGGGCCGTATGTCAGTAACCCATCGTTGAATACTCACCACAGCTTCGCTAATGTGTTCTAGTCCCAAGCTATCAAGACACCACACGCAATCTACTGCTCCGGACAGCTTCCAGCCGATGCTGAAGGCAATATTATCAAGGGCACCATGGGAGACCGTACAGAGGCATGCTTAAAGGCTCTCTCGGCCGTTCTTGAAGAAGCCAGCTCATCCCTTAACAAGGTTGTGAAAGTCCAAATTTTCTTGACTGATATGAATGATTTCGCAGAGATGAATGCGGAGTATGAGAAGTGGATCAAGCACAAGCCAGCAAGAAGTTGTGTCGCCGTCAAGCAGCTGCCAAAGGGTGTAGATATTGAGATTGAGTGCGTTGCACTGCCATGATGCGAGAGACAATGTAATTGCTGATTCTTGTCGGAGTTTTACCTCTCATCGTAGCTTCGGTCTCCTGCTCGTGAGCCATGTTATAGGCTACGGGCATTGAATGAGAGCTCTGGGTATCGCAGTGGCAGCTTATAAAATTCTTGGCTTTTATAATTGCAATTATTTCCTGTTCTTTCATAGCCTCGATGTGTTAGTGTCTGACGAGCAGAGCTGCCGTTCAACACCTGTTCCAGGGAAGAACTGTACACACCACGGCGCAACTTGGTGAATTCCTACTGCATTTTTCCCCAGATCTTTTCAATCTCTTGTTCTTAATTTTTACTTTGAAGCCACTCTAGTGCATTTTGAGGTTCATCGAGTTCATGCATTGCAATTTATTGTCAAAAGCTAAAATACGAAACAAATATATTTATTTCAGAGCTAAAATACGAGAGCTTCAAGAAAGGCGATGAATAAAGATCCTAGAAGCATTCATCCCAAATTCTTCCATGGCTCACCTGCGCCAAACGCCTAAATCCCCTTGGGCATGATCTTAGGTGCTTGCACTTGCAAGTTCCAAGATACTCAGCAAGAAGTTCGCCTACCCACAGCCTTAAAACCGGTATTTGGACTCGACCTGCTCGACGGTGGGCAAAACATCACAACACTTCGTGTCCTCAACCTCCAGAAAGTACAATGTCTCAACCCTCTTCTTCCACTTAATGAACATCCGCAACTCCTCCCGTCCCGTCGTCTCTAACTGGCTTGAAAACCCCTTCATCGCCTCCAAGAGCTGGTTCCAGGTCTTGACACTCTGCGATTCGTTCTCGCCATGGAGCTTGTTGCAATTGGCACACTGCAACGATACCTGAAATTCGACCTTGAAAAGCTCGACTCGAGCCTCCCAGTCGGATAACAGGGTCTCTTTGCTCTTGTGCACCAAGTACATGCGCTGCTCATATTGCATTCTTTTGAGGTCGAGAGCCTGGAATTTAACAGTCCCAAAGTCCTTTGACTTTCGATACAAGCCAGAGTTGACTGGAATAATGGGTGCAGCTAGTGTTTCTGCATGAATAGCAACAGCCTCTGCGGCAGCAATTGCCTTGCGTTTCCTGCGGACCTGGTTCTTGACAGCTTTTCTCGCTCTGGCTTCGGCAGCCCGTCGTTCATCCGCGAGGTCTCTTCTCGCTTGAGCCACAGCAGTTCGTTGTTGGTCCTCAGCGGCTCTCGCCTCCTTTACCCAGCCGACGTTACGGGCATTCGAAGTGGTAACCATTGTTTCATATAGAAGTCCTGAGCTTGAGAGGAACCCGATCAACTAGTACTGATTTTGTATATGATTGATTTGTTGCGAGGTACAAAAACTCGTTAGAGAAACTGTTTGCGGAAGTGAGTGAGCCCTACCATTCTCTTTATACCCCCAAGAAACCTAAAATTGGCATATTCAAAGGACAGAATTGCTAGCCTTCTTGGGACAGACTCGCTTCGGTGGGCTGCTGGATGGGAGACCGGTTTCTCGAGCAACAAAGAAATTTATTCAGCACCCAAAGCCACTCTTCTTAACTCTTCGAGACAAGCTGAACGAAAGGCCATCGCAGCCAACGCTGCGAGATCCCTCGATGCCCGCCGAGTCCTTGGTTGTCCTATTGCATTGAGGAGCGTTCGATCACAGCTTATGCCACAACTTGACATAACTCAATTCCCTAGGCAAATTACCATGCTGTTTTCTCAACGATGCTTCATCTATCTCCTAGCTCTGCTTCAAGGCGCAACCTCAAGGGTTTTGAAACAAAGCCCAAGGCCTGTCGCGGAGCGAGGTGGTCAGTGGACTCGAATAAATCCCTCACATTCTAGACAAAGCTACTTTTGATATCCGCTTCCGGCATTGCGTGGCAGAAAACCCAACCTTGCAAGATCTTCTGTTAAGTAGCTGGTTTGCTAAAATTAGAATGATGCTCAGTACGCAGTGTTGTAAAAAATACTCTAACTACTCAAATATAATTAGAGTAGTTTAGAGTAGAGTAGATTAGAGTTTAAGTATTAGACTTATTAAAGTAGAGTAGAGTATTAGATTTTATACTCTAGAGTATTTTAGAGTATTTTAGAGTACTAGTACTATTTATAGTATAAACCTGGCTTCTTCTTCCTCTTCTTTATTTATATTTAAATCTCTAGTATTATTATCTTCTTCTATACTAGTATTGAATATACCCCAGCTTTTTAAACACATAATACTATTAAAAGTATCTGTATTTAGCCTATTTCTTAGCTTATTTATATTAAGAGCTCCTTAAGAAAAGAATCTCTCGCTAAAAGCACTAGTAGCTAGAATAGCTAAATACTTTCTAGCTAATATAGCTAATACTAGATAATTAGCTTTATTTAATTACTAATAAGCTAATAGCTTAGTCTATAGTCTATTAGTATTATATAATAATTAAAAGATAATTAAACTTACTTATTTAGTTTGTCTTTTTTCCTTTAAATAACTATATAACTCGTCTAATATTTTATTATTTTCTTCTATTATATATAAGCTATTAATAGACTCGTTATCGCTAATATCGTTATATATATTGTCTTCTTCTATAGAGTTTATAGGCGGCGGAAGACTATTAAAATAGTTTATTTTTTCTCTATTTAAATAATTAGTAATTATTAACTAAATAAATTAATATTATATTAAATAAAATACTTATATATTATACTCTTCTTTAAAAAGCCTAATTATATCGCTTATTTAGCTAGTAGTTAAGCCTAAACTAAATAGACCTTTTTTAACTCTAGGATCTAAAAGTAAGCTAAAATATAAAGCCTTATTTTTAGACCCTATAAGTAAATTCCATAGATAGTACTTTCTTAATTTAGCTATAGCTTTATCTATAGCTATTATAAAAGTATCTAGTTTTAATATCTATTAATAGTTAGTATATATAATAATAATAATAATAATAATCAAATTACTTTTAATTCTTCTTTAAGCTTTTCTAACTAATTATATATATTATATATAAACGGTAAAGTATAATAAATAGTAGGATATAAATCTCTTTGCAATTTATTAGTAGCTTTAACTAAGACGACGCAGGGTTATAAGCATTAAGAGCAAGCAAAGCAAGCAGGAGAAGCCTAAGGCCAAGGTTTATTCAAGGATTTAAAGCTAAGGAAGAAAGGAGAGAAGCTCTAGGAGGGCTTATAGCAGCTTATATATAGAGGCTCTTAGTCTAAGAGTACTAGCATAAGCTAGGCTAAGCATGGCCGAGCACTATAAGCTAATTCCTATAACCGCGCAAGCGTTCTATATAGGGGCGCTAGGCTAGCTAGCAAGGCTTAGCTAGTACCCAAGACGGTATAATCGTCTTATTACCCCCTTCTCCCGAAGAAGCTCGCCCTCGAGCTTCTAATTATAGGCTTATCGTTATTATTAAGCTTATCGTAATTATTTATACCCTTTTCCTAAGCTATAAGCTATGCTAGCAAGCTCTTTAGCGGTCCCTTTAAATCGGGATAATCTATATAGAAATCACGGAGCATATAAGGATTATACTTAAGATCTTTAGCGGGGTAATACTCTAAGTCTTTATCTGCTCTAAGCTATTTAACCTAGTATTCTAGCTTGCTATAGCGCTTATAGATAGCTTCGATATGCTCTATTTCCTATTCTTCGTCTCTCAAGATTAGGATAAGTTTTAGTAAAGGGTTTACTTATCTTAGCAATAAGTTATTTGCGTCTTTATATAGGAATCGAGCATAGATTACTAGATAGATATTTATGCGCTTTAAAAGGTTTAAACGATATAATAGCCCTTTTCGCTTAAGGATCTTAAATAGGCTAACCCATTGCTTTAAAAGCTTCTGGCTTAGCTAATTAATAGCTAGGTGCCTTATAGTTAGCTAGATATTATCTTTAATATCAAAATCGGGCTTATAGCAGTGCTTATTTGCTTGCTTAGTCTTTAATTCCTGCGCTTTTGCTATAATATCTTGTGCGACTTTTTAACTATCTTCTAATTACTTAGCAAATTATATAGCTTTTTGGAAGGAGAGCTTCTTGCGTGCTATAATAAGCGCTTTAGGAGCCTTCTAATTAAAGAAGCAACGGGGCAAATAGCCTTGCAAGAGCATGAATAGAGAAGTACTAATAGAATTATATAAGAGTATAAGCTAGGTATTATCTAGCGCTAGGAGCATTTATAACTAGTTAGTCTAGTAATAGTTAATAAATAGTTATAAGCGCTAGTTAATATATTAGTTTAAGTTCTTTGTTTGCTTATTAGTTTATAGGCTATTAGTAGTAAAGAGCTTAACTTTAATGCCTAGGATTATATATAGCGCGTTCTAGAAGTTTAATATAAACTATAGTCCTTAGTCTAAGACTATAAAGTCTAGAAGATTATAGTAATAGTATATAAAGGTATAATAAAGCTCCGCGAGTTGCTTAGTAATTACTATCTTATAGCAAGGTATAAATATCGCGGCCTTACTTAACTAATTAATAAAGACGCAAATATTATTATATTTATCTTTATTAGGTAAAAAGCTCTTAAAATTAATATAAATATATTGCCACGAGTGCTCTAGAATTAAAAGAGCATAGTAAAGGCCAGGCGTCTTATCTCGAGCGTAGCAAGCCTCTTTATAAGCGTAGCAATTGCATATATAGCGTTTTATATTAGCTACTAAGCTATGCTAATAATAGCGGGGGGTAAGCAACTATTCCGTTTTCTTAGCTAATAAGTAAGCTAAGGAGATTTGAGCATAGGCTTTATATATAAGCTTCCATTATAGCTTTTTTATATCCGGGACTATTAGCCAAGTATTATAAAGCAATAGTCTATCCTTAATAATATGCTTATTGCCCTCTTTTACTCTTGCTTTAGTCCTAAGCAGTTCTAGCAAGACATGCTCCTTATTCTAATAGATAAGCTAGTTAATTAGAGTAGCCGGTTTTATAAATACAAGCTTTAGTTGCAAGTCCTTAATAACTTCTAGTAAAATCTAGTCTTATATAAGTAAAGGTTAATATCGGAGCTACTCTTTAAGCTATATTTAAGAATTAAGGTCTTATTTGCGGCGGGAAAGAGCGTTAGCTAGCTTATTCTTTCGGCTTAAGCGATATATAACTTAAATAAAGAAGCTAGTCAATAGCTTACGCTATTAGGCCTAGCGGGCCGTAAGGTTCTTTAAGCTTATAAAGTACTCTAAGGCCTTATAATTAATATATACTTTAACTTTATAAGGGCTTCCTTAAAGCTTAGCTTGCTATTATCTAAGTAATTAGATAATCGCTAGCATTTCCTTATTATAAATCTTATAATTTAGCTTAGCTAGCGCTATAGTCTTTAAAAAGAAGGCTATAGGGTGCTAAAATTAGTCTGATCTAAGCTAGGAAAGCACGCTAGCTACTACGCTATCTATAATAGCGCGAGGAGGTTAGTAGACTAATCTTATTTGCAAGCTATCTTATAAAGAGCAAATATAAGAAGGAAAGAGGTTCTTAGGGAACCC
>JAPZPB010000318.1:0-46280 GCA_037952635.1 Bryoglossum gracile | reverse complement strand
TTATAATATACAAGGACCCCTTGCGTAATAATAATATATGGGGGGGGATAGTACTTGACAGTCTCCACTCGGCTTCTAGCCACACCAGGGACTTTCTGCACACTGGCATACCGTAGCAGCAGTGCAACCCAGTTCTCGTACTGTGATAGCGGCAAAGCAACGGGAGTTCGTTGTCGTCGTCTTGCATCGGAGGTCTCTCCAGTCGTCACCCTCGTCGTGATGTGACTCTCGCTCTCCCTCAGACGTAATGCTGAGCATTGGCACCGGGGTGACAGTCTCTTCTTCATTGTTCGTTCCTCCAATCCCCAAAAAGCCTCCGGGATAAGGTCCTCACATCCACTGTACTTTACTTTCCTTCCTTTCCGCTTCAACGTTCTCGTCCTTGCATGGTAGGCCCCCAACATCGTTCCCAAAAATCTTACTGTAATCCTCGATTCCTCGCGGATGATTGCTGCCACTACAAGACTTGTGATTTCTCTGCGGATCATGCCCGATCCAGAGTCTATAGCTTTCTTCCTCTTGGCATATAAATACCGTAACGCAAACCATACCACCTATCAAAAATCGAAACCTCCAAGAATTTGTATTTGCGTCCAGCGAACGACATCAGACTTTACCTAACATTAGGATTAACAAGCTAATCGCAGAACTTCAGCTTGCGTTGCCCGAACCCTCAAGCACCCCTCGACCTAGAATTATAATCCAATCAATCCAATACCCTAGACAATGGAAGATTCCAAACCCAAGTTACTGTATACCCGGCTTCGGCCCCTTCTCCTATTCTTTTCCTCCCGCACCTCCCGCACCTCCACGATAGATGCGACTACCGCCCGCCACGGACTTTTCCGTATTTCTTCCCATTGAACCCCTACCCGTGAACTTCAAGCCGCTTCGGCTTCAAAGTTCGGAACTCGGAACTCGGAACATTTTGTTTGACGTGATAAAATTGACTTCCGGATTTACCTTTCGTCCCGCCCTATGCTTTCCTTCCCCTCCATCGCTTACGACGAGTTAATGCCATTGATGATGAACGAGCACGGCCATTACCCACCAGCCATTGTAAACATCTGGGAGATGTTAGCCATCCAATTATTCAATGAAGTTGAATGAACTTCGTCCACACCTCCATATGGATAAAAATCTTCACGATTTGAAGATTCGAGCTTAGTTTGAGTATTCAACACCAGGCGTAAGTCGAATACAGCTGGGTAGGTATTCCAAGCTCAAGCGCCGCACAATAGGTAGGTGGCCGGCTGTTCCGTGAGTATTTATTTATTTCCCACTTACGTATGTGGTTCTTGGCAAGGTCTTACTCGTTACGAGATTTCCTAACCGTACCTATCTACTGTACAGTACCTCCGGACATGGCTCTTGGCAAGGTCTCACTTCGTTACCTACAAAGTAATCTTACCTACCTACCCTACCTACAGTACCTTTCGATACCTAACCCTAGAAAGTTAAGAACCCAATCACCCACGACTACCCTACCAGAGCGAGCGTCCACCACCCTTCGTCGCTGTCCCTGTCCCTCTCTGCCTCTCCCTGCCCCTCTATGACCCTCTCTGTAAGTACCCCAAACGCCGACGGATTCCACGATACCTACTTACTTACTCACCAAGGCATATCGGATCACATCCCATCCCATCAACCATCCCATCCTCTGCATCCACACCCACAACCTCACACCCCGATTCCACTCCAGCCCCCGTAAAAGCAGCGCGACAAGAAACACCACAAGATGAACGGACCGACCGATCGATGGCTGGCCGATTCCGACTCCCCTCCCCCTACGGTCCGGAAAAGTGAACGATGAAAGTTTCGACCCGGGTACAGGGTTTAGGGAATACTCCAGTTCTTTAAAGAGTGGGTGGTCCGGTCCTTTCGTACGGGACTTGTGGGCATGGCCTGTTTACTTGTTGGCGCGAGGCGGATGAATCGCTCCGGTGGATGAGCGGATGGGAGATCCGAGGCTCCAGGATTGGATTGGTGGGGGTTCGGCTGGGAGTGGCTTGCTTGGATGATGGGGGTTTGGAGTTTGGGGTTTGGGTTCGGGGTTGGGAGGATGGTAGCTAGGCGTGAGTACGATGGGGATGGTCATGGGAATGGGAATGGGGGCGAGGTGCAGTTCGTGAAGCGGCGGTTCTACGTGAGGTCGGCTGGAAACTTCATCTCTTGATGATGGCTAGACAGAGGTGAAGGGGATGAATGACTGGAAGGGGGAAAGGAGTGAGATTTCCTTGAGGGGGAAGTCAGGAGAAGGTGGAGCCGGTAGTTGACGATGTCAGTTTGAAACCGGCTCGAGGTTCGATTGCCTGATCTCAAAACTGTATGTAGTTCTTAAAAGAGGAAATACAAGGCAAGGCAGAAAGGATCCGGGAATGTCGAGCTTCTCTATGAAGAGACACTTCATGCCGAAATGGAAGAGATCAAGGGAATACGAGTCATGATGAAGTGGAAGTGGACAAGACTCTGGAAGATAGCAAAGGCCAAAAGTTGCGGACCTAAAGGCATAGGACCAGTACATTCTGGATAGAGGTGGTCCGGTGCGCATTTTCCATTCTACCTGTCTTTGCGAGGAACGCCAAATCCAGCCAACCTTGCATGGCATAATATCTTTTGTTCTGTATCTTGTTTCCCAGCATCCTAGATTCAAACGCCTGTCAACTCGCCCAAATGGGGTATCCTGTCATATCCACAACAAAATTCGTATGCGTTTCCAAACTCATTCGAACTTCCCAAATTTCAGTTTACTTTCTCGATCGCATCTCTCTCCCCTTCCCCCGCCATCAAGATCAAGCCGACTTGGACTGTGTCGCTGCAATGGGAGCTGTTTCCTTGCTTGCATCAACTGTCCTGATATTCTTCTCGATTTTAACAAGGAGCAAACCCGCGGTCATTTGGCCTTTTGCATCCATCAGCGGAAGGAAACGATAGCCTTGCTGCAGCCGGTCGACCCTGATGCAAGCCCATGCTGCCAGCGAGTCCTTGGCGTATTTCGCATCTTCGATTTTGAATCTGTTGGGAGAAGGTCAGCGATCCAATTAGTTTAGAAAAAGCGAGATGCGAGAAAGGAAGGAATTAAGGTATTCGGGCCATAGGAAACATTTGTTTCACTACATGGGACTTCCATGGCCAACAGGAATATCAAGGCGACCACCCGGGAGGAGCATCTCAGACCACCCAGTTCCCAGCTCATTCAGAACCATGAGATTGAAAAAGCTGCAGAATACTACAGTGAACTTCACTTGAAGAAGAGCAAACACCCGCTGTGTGTAGCAACGGCGCGTAGCACCCCATCTCGAAGACAGAACGAGCATAGGTTACCAGGCCGTCGGGACAGCTGGCGGTGTGAAACAATAGGGCCGCAAGCAGCCGCACAATTAATGGGATTGTAGAACGGACGTTTCCCAGCCGCAAAACTCCTCTGCAGATATGCCGTGAAACGTAAACTAACCTGACGAAGCTTAGCTCCTCCACCATCTTGTCGACTGTCCGGAAGGCCAGCACGAAGCCTCCTTCTCCGAAATCTGGGTGATCGCCTTTGCGGTAGGATGTTTGGAGTTTGTATTCGGCACCCTTGATGGGTCCGCCCGTCGTCCGTTCTTCCTGCTTCTCGATGTGCAGCTCGCATTTTATGTACGGGTTGAACCCCTTCTCTGTTTGATTAGCCGGCATGGGAATATGCTGCCCCGCTAGGACTGTGATTCTCAGATCCATTGTCTTTTGTTGTATTGGTTCATTTGGATCGCTGCGATATCCTGGAGGCTTCAATACCCAGCCATTCTCGCCTCCAAACATGCCTTCGTTGAGCATCATGCCCTCGTCCAGCGTTTGCCAGTTCAAAGCGACCATCTGAACACCCTTTCGCCAGAAGCCCGAGGGGTCAAGATTCGAGGAATCGATCCGGAATCCTGCTGGGTATGCGCGCATGAAGTAGTTCCGGTTGTGGCTAAAGAGCTCCGTCCTTCTATTCTCATGAAGTTCCATGATCTGAGTTTCGCCGATGGAGAAAACGTGCGGTGGTTTCTTGGCTGACTTGGCCTCAAAGCTCACAAAATGTTCACTGTGGGTGTAGACACCAAGGTTGCTGAGTCTTTCACAGATCCTGACCTTCTTTTTAGAGCTTCCTGCTCTCTCATCATCCGAGCCCGAGTACATCGAGTCCGCCTCTCCTGCCTTGGAATCGACTGGTGCTAAGGAGCTGGTGCCTGAAGCTAAAGGGTCCTGCTTATCAGCAACAGCCTTCTTCACTTTGATCAAGATTTTGTTGAGAAGCTCTTCGAGTCTTGGAAGCCGTTCATTGGGATTGCAATTCTCGTGTGCCGCATCGACTAGCAGGCCCTTCCATTCCTCATTCATGATATCCACCATAATTTCTTGCTGCTCGACGTCTGCATGGACTTCCAAACTAATGATGATTGGAAGGTTGCTTGTAAGAAAGGCGGTTTCTCGAATCGTCTTGCAAACAGCTCTGAATCCAACAGGAGTCGTAAGGGTCCACCCGTGCAAGACTAAAGGTTCCCCGCTTCTCATAGACCGGGATGAGGATGATGGTCTCAATGCAGAGCTTCCGACTTCCAAAGAATTCATTGTCGCGGGCCTCCCACGAGTCTCCCCATTCGAATGCGATATTCCCAGCCCAGTCTTCTCCGCGAATGCTGATCTGGCGCTTGCATACTTCTCCTCTGCCTTTTCTAATGCAGCAGCGGCTCTGCTAGACAGGGTACTACCAGATGCCGCCCTCTTGTGACCGGTCGACTTGGGTGAGGAAGTGCGGGATAGTGTGTCGTTTGGCTTGTTATCTGCTGGCTCTCCATTGTGTACATCAATCTCGATGCATCGACATCCGCGGATCAATACCTACTCCACGTTAGCATCCACCCACGACGTCCAAGTCAGACCTCTCACATTCTTGTATGCTTCAGTGGAACTCTTCGACGACAATTGGTTTCCTGAGAGATATGTATTGTGACTGCTGCTGATGTAGTAATTGCTGAGGGGCTTCGACAAGTCCTTCAGTTCTGGATGCACCTCCTTCATAGGCTGCAGGGCGCGGTTGTAGTAAACAGCTTCCAGGAACTGCTCAAATCTGTATTCTTGCTTGTCCAAGTCCCCAACCGGCTGGTGTTGAACTGCAGCAAGCCATTCTTCGAACTTCCGCCTAGAGAGTGTCTCCTCTGTGCCCCTCAGTTCGTCATAAACCCTCCGTAGATGCTCTTGTATGTCGTGAGACAAGTATAGTAGGTGGGCCGGGACATCCGATGCAGCATCGCCCCCGCCAGCTTGTATCAAGGGCCGTAAATGGCTGTTGTGGGTGGGAGACAGCATTGTTGACATTGCCATGAGCTTATGGAGGGAGAACTGCTTCCCGGATGGAGTGAGGAGAGGCATTGTGGGTAGGGCAGTCGTAAAGGACTATCAGACAATGTCAGTGGGTGTAACATCGAACCAAACGCAAGTAGAAACAGGAATATTGTTGCTGGTTGCTGGTTCCTTGGTTTGTTGGCAACCACCACGATCTCGTGTCAAATTCTACCAGGCTGAGTGATGTTGGGGTGGTGACATTTCTCCTACGTACCTTCGCACAGATTCAAGGGCCGGATTCATGGGGACAGAGTATGTGGAGCTGTTGATACACGATAGAATGATGGTGAGAAGAGAGAAAGACAGAGAGAGGTGGTAGAAAAGGAGAACGTGAAGCTTGGTCAAGGCCTGAACGAGGCTTTCAGCTGATGATCGACTGCAGTTCTGACAAGGCTTGTTAGGGGGCTGAGATGACATTCGTTGGGATCTCTAGAGCCGGTTTCAGACCCGGCCTCTTCAATAAGCAATAGCATTGATATTTAATCATCCATCACCAGAGAAGTTGAAAAGGGAGGAAATATATACGAGGCGGTAGAGACAGTGAGTGAGGTTTGTATGGGATTGGCACTGGTTTGGTCTGATATTGAGATTGAGCCAGGAGTTGGATCGAGGGGTAATGGTAAGTTCACGAGATCCGAAGATCAGCCGGCTCTTGAACTGAACGTCAACTCTTCTGATTCTACGTTTGCTCTCTACCAACATGGCAGAGAAGCCACTACAAAGGTCTGAAGCTGAGGTTCGCTCGTGGGGATTCCCACACGTATTCCCTGGACAGATGGCCCGTAAGTCTGCCTGCCAGTTCACAGCCTCGCCCAGCTTATTGATTCGCCACAGAAACGCCCATTATTCTCCCCACTCTCACCGTGCCTTGACAACGCATTTGATACTCAGAGGCCAGTTGACAATTACGTATCCGGAAGAAAAAGACGCAGAAAACAAAACATAAGGTGTGGGCGCGAGGATAGACGTTGACACCGGGCGAGTACATGAGGCTTGGATGAGCCAAGAAGGCTGTACACATGTGACCGGGGAATGAACTGTGCTGTTGCCTTCGATTTACTAAAGTAGACTCATTTTACTTCATTGCAAGCTATCGTTACCACTTTCTGTGGTGGAGCGACGCTCAACTGGATAGCTCGTTCGGGGGTGGCACTCATAGGAAGATAACTCGTGTCGTCATTTCAGCGTTGATTCAATCCCTTTCCTATGCACAACATCCACGTCGAGATATATCCGAATTATACCAAGAAGGGTACCCAGTTATTCTGTGAGCGGCGTCCTCTCGAAGAGTCGTTGTCTTGTTGGCTTCGCGGAGTTACTGGGCCGAAGTCTGTTTTACAAGAGCGGAAGCATTTCTCATATTCACAGACCACTATCAAACAGGAACACTTTTAGATACCCCATGGTAACAGTTACCAGTATTGCTCACCATACACCTAATATACTACTAACTGACTTCAAGATTTAGCTGTAAGCTTGTAACTCGATATTTAACCTTATTTCGTTGCTTCTTGATTACTGGAGTTTCTAAAATTTCGAGAATGGTTCAATGACCGAAGAAGGCATAGTATAATATTAAGGATAATATACTATATAGCTTATTTATATCTATAGACCGCTATATATAGGCTATTATTAAGGCTAATACATAGTATATAAAATACTAGAGCTTCTTTAAATTCTTAATCGATTATAACGCGTGCTTATAGCGGCATTATAACAATGGCCTAAATGGGCAAGGTGAGTTGTGGCTTGCCATGGGGGTATAACGATCCGGAGGGATATTTTAGTAATCTTAGATTACTAATCTAGGAGCTTGGGCTGAGAGGAGGATAAAGGAGCTTGATGTTAATTCAGTGTGTATAATAGCTAATCGCCCTTCTTGTTCCCCTTTCGATATTCTGCCTGACTCCAACGGCCTCCCATCGACGAATTTGACGAAGGGAGGAATGTGACCAACAGCCAGATAGCATGTACTAAGGTCAAGTTCATGAAAAATGTAGAAGTTTAGAAGAGGCAATATAATAGGTTAATCAATATATATTGTTGACTGAGAAGACTCGTGGGCAGCGATCAGGGTAGCAAAATGTGTATAATACTAATGTCTACAGGATATATAAATCCGTTAAATAGAGTACGTAGACACACCCGCAGAGAGAACTCTGCGTAACTCCATCGATATCCAGCCCAGAAATCAATATAGAAATCCACTCCCAGCGCGTGCACAGCACCCAAGCTTTTCCCCCACGATGACATCACTGATTCCATATTCCCTATTGAGACTCCTGCAGGGGCTCTTGGTCCATTCGAGTGTAGCAGAGACCGCGCTTAAGGTGTTAACTAGTCGATGAAGTTGCTAGGAGATTGGCGCATCAACTCATCATGACTACTTTTTGAGTTTCGTAGAGTACTGCACCTAGATTGCAAGCTCTCCCTGCTGCCGTATCTCTACCCCTCCCGCTTCGTCCATTAGCGCTTCCTCGCCAAGTTCCCTCCTCCCAAGTGATTCTACAGCCACCCGAGTCTCCTGCTACTCCAACTCAAGGCCCTGAGCTGAGGAACTACATCGACAAGTATCTCGCAGCTCTTCTGGTCGCTTACTAGTGGTTTCGCTGCGTTCTCGACTCTGGATCTCGTGGTACCTCGGCCGAGCGAGGACTTTGGGAGGTAGGTATGCCGGCCGATGATGACTCCACTTGTTGCTCTCCCAAGCCAACCCCAGTTCTTTCTCCAATTCAGCCATGTTCTCATCTGTCCATCTATCATCGCCGCTATCGGAAGACTTGGGGAGGGAGTAGAGCGCAGACTCCATTGACGTGCTTCGAGTGATACTGCCCATGCCTTGCTGGTGGTAGTTGGGCTTGTGCGGGAGCAGACGCGCGAAGACTATCAGATTGGAATCATACGCGCCCTAGCAATCGAGAAGGCGGCTATGGTAGCGATGCTAGACCCTTCAGCACAGGGAAGAATGTCTTATCTGCTCCATAATATGCAGATTGCAGCTCGACCCTTTTGGTGACCTCGAGGACGCATGACCCGACGATGTTGCAAGGGGACATAGATTGCCTGGCAGTCATTCTTCGCTATTGCTGCGCTGAGGATAACTTCCTTTGATTTTCCGCCCAGCTGATATTTCCACCCTCGTCGCTGTGGAAATAACGGTTGTATGTGGCATCCAATTTCAATATGGCTCATTTGCTCCGCCGCTGCAGTCTTCTTGTACGGTTTTGGATTTGCTGTTGCGTCCGCGAGACGACGATGATTTGCGCTTCTGACTACTGCTACTCGCGGAATCATCTGACGAAGGCGGTGGGCGGGACTTGGCCTGTTGGGAGGCTATCTTCCTATTCTCCTCGAGGAGGCTGCCCAATGATTTTTGAATCTCTTTCAGGCGCTCTTCCTTGCCCCAGTCGATGATGTTCAGGACGTGCTTGCGGAACTCCACGTAATCTTTGGGCTTCTGAAGCAAGAAACTATCGACCTTTTGTGTGTAGTATTTAAGCTTATTATGCTGCCAGGATACGTAGAGTCGTGCCTCCGTGCCGTTCATGGCGATGCTGAATGCGGCACTATCAATAGGCCGGACCTTTTTGTTCTTGCACTGCCTTAGCTGGCGGTTAAGGCGTTCGGCAATGTTGACGCATGACGCAGAGCCTCCAAGACATTGATTCGTCGCCACCCACATACTCCCAGACCCTCCAGGACCATCAGCCTTGAACTCGATAACAAAGAACGGATATACTAGGCCCTGAGTGTTGGCTACCATCTCATTTCCCATAGAGCGAAGTTGGGTTTGTTGCTGGGGAAATGCTCCGTTTCGGTTGTATCCAAAAAGCATATCAGGCACAGGAGTGCTGACCTTAAGCTTAGATCCGAAATCCGGGACAGCATGCTTGGCCATTGGATTTCTGTCGGTGCGTTGTAAAATGTCCGTTGGTTCGGGATCAGGGAAGACGTGAGCATGGAAATATCTTTCCACATCGGGTTCTCCGGAGCCCACCTCAAGGCGTTCTAAACGTGTATTTTGCTTGACTTGATCTGGCGATACGCCTAGTGAATCACGGTCCTTGCGTACGTGATCAACAAGTCTAGCAATATCTACCGGAAACTCTTCGTAGAAAGAACGCATGTAGATATTGTTCTCAGCCAAGTTATTGTCCCGGTAATAGGGGTCCTCAACAAGGCTCTTCCGACTTGAACCAGCAGAGGCACCACTGATATCCGATAGCGCGACTGATGGGCCATACCCAGAGACCTGTGAGTCGTCCTCCGCATCTGCTCCGTACGAATATGACTTAGTAGAAGCAGGTGTCGGTGGTAGAGCGAATCCATCAGAATCCCGTCTATACTCTATATTCGGCGCCGATTTTGTAAGTCTCCTAGGGATAGTATCGATGTTTAAGTGACCAAGAAGAGTATCCGACCGGCAGTGTCTTTCTCGGTAGGACTCTGATCCTGATCCTAAAGTAGATTCGACCCACTGGGTAACAAAACTATCGACAGACTCAGGACGGTATCTTTTCGGAGCAGTATTCGAAGGGAGCAGGTCGACAGCGTCTTCGAGGAATAATGCGTGTGGACGCTTAAGAGGGAGAGGCTTTGGCTGTTGATGTACAGTCTGCACGAACTTCTCAATTAGTCGTTGACTGGTATGAGGGGATATTAACATACCTTGGCCTCCTGGTCTGCTTCCTCGGTCTCAATTCGCAGTCGCTTCGTCGTGCCAGGCAGTGGTGAGGTAGGGTCAAACTCGTCGAAATCTGCGAATGAGCGTTTTGGAGGTATTGGACGAGGTAACCTCGATTCTGTCGAGGAAACTGGCATTTCAGGACAACCTCGAAGAGTCACCGTCTATCTACTTTAGAAGGGTCGCGAGGGTCTGGCGGTGTTGACGGTTGATGTTGGGTTGGCCGGCTGATGGCCCAAATCTCAGAAACAGGTGTGTTGCATTCCAAGGCGTAGTGATTAGCCTGCCGATTTGATTTGCTCGCGTGCGGCGATTAAGTGCCTGCTTCGCATGGAACGATTTTGGGCAGGGCGATTGGGTATTTGGTTGGGCGCGGTCGCGACACAATGGGGATTTTGGCTGCACGGCTAAGCGCCCTCGTCAGCTTTTGGCGGAATGAGTCAGTAATTCGCTACAGAAGCCAATCGGAGAACAATACGATCGGCCCGAGGAAAACGCGGGTTCGATTCAAACTCCCGCCGGGTAGGACCCACCTAGTCATTTTCTCGATTTTCGGTTAATTTTGGCGTGAATTGTGGGGCAAAAAAACGGCCCCGAGCTTTACAGTCCCACTTCAACAGCTCTGCCCTAGAAGCTTCTCATTTTTACCCTTCGCGTTATCATCGACACTTAAGTGTGGACCCTAATGCCGATGGATATTCCTGGCCAAACCCATAGCACACCGCTGGAACCTCCGTTGGCCCGTTCAGGACATCCGGGAATCGAGCTACGTGTAGCAATTCGATTTACGACAACCCGAATACCCGGGCCCCCAGCTGATCGCGCAAAGCGCATCGCAGACGACTTCGCCATGCTAAACCTGGGTCGCAATTTTACATGGAACAGAGACCATATTCATTACCCATCTAATTTCGACAGTGAGGAGAAGATACCGCTGTGGATGCTGGTGGATTTCAATATCAAAGATCAGATCTCCGACATTGATAGCATATTGACGCAGTATTGGAAAGTCGGTTATGATAGCGAAACCGCGTAAGCCATTTTCGGGTCTATTAAATGCAAGATGCTAGGATGCATTCCTAATAGATAAATAGGTCGTTTAAGAAGAGAGATTACAAGGGAGCGAGATTCATCAGGATGTTTGAGTGGGGAGGAAGGGTTGAGGAATGGGAGATTCGGTTGAAAAAAAGGGCAGAGAAGGCTGGAGTGAGGCATAGGGAGGATGCGGATTAAAATATATATTGTTGATACTATAGCCGCGGTCTTGGACGGAGAAAATCTCGACGTGCCACTGTCGAGAGGAACACGTTGGTTAGAGGCAGATCCTGGATTCGGTCCCTCAAAGGCTCAGCTGCGGCGAGGTCGACAATAATGGGTTACCAGCGCAGGAGAGTAGAACGACCAAGCGCGGATTAGAGGTGGAGATTCGAAGTGAGAGCATGAAGGTAGTAAGATAGAACTTAGAGGGACAGGCGTGGCAATGATGAAGTCTTAAGTCGTGCTTGATTTATTTTAAAAAAGCTATTGCGCGAGATGCGCGGATCTTGCTGGACTTAAAGACCTCTATTGCGTCGCACTTCCCTCCTGACCTCGTCACTCGTTACTAAACCAGGTTGTTGTCAATTCCCAAGTTCATGGAGAAACGCTAATTAACTAGTGAAGGAAGTCCTTTATCTCGTCACTAAAATTCTTGCTCTACGCCAATAGTAAATAAGATAGTTCTTAGTAGCGAGAAAGAACATACAATCCGAGTCCGGCGGGGACTGCCCTTCACAAGCCTTGCATTTCCCCTCATGGTCCTCCGCCGGGTAACGGACTCGTTGTAGTGGTTTTGGGCACGTTGTACCATTCTGAATAGCATTTGCACATCGACGGATGTCCAGGTCATAGTAGTGGCCGCACCCTCTTGCTAGTACGTGTGCGTCTTCGCACATTGTGTTATTGGTGGGGTTAGGTTTAGTGTTATGGAGGAGTATATATTATGTTAATGGAGTTTTAAGTTAATAAGTTGTTAAATTTGAATTGAGAAGAGGATACTTCTAGAATTTACAAAGAAAGCCTAAGAAAGAAGGACCGTTATATATATATTCCATGAGAACACTAAGGGATTAACCGTCAAGGTAGAAACCAGAAGGAATGAAAAGAATAAATATCCATCAAGACTTATTATGACGATACAGCTACAAATCACCTACCAATCATGAGTGCAGCACATGATCTGTGAGACTCCAACTTGAGCCTCACTGCTGCAGGACCCTTGCCTTTGAGACGTGGCAAGCGTTCAAGAGTCTCAATTTAGGCAAGGGTTTCCTTTCCCCGCCTGTATTTTTAAATTATTTAAATAATATTTTAACTGCCTTTAAAAGTATTTTTTCTTAATTAAGGAGTTAATTTCTAAAAAGGCATAAATAATGCAAGGCTAGGCTAATTCCTCAAATTCCCGCCCAAGGGAAACCGACCAAAACCTTTCGAATAAAAGCCATAGCCCTCCTTCCAAGCCACCGTCGGTTGCGGTTTCTTCGAGAGCCAGCAAAGCAGCCTTCAACGGGTTTTTCGCAGGAACCGAAATCGGATCCCGTTGTGTCAAATCACACGTGACTACGTTATTCAGCCTCATACCAAGCCTGGGAATCTGCCATGTAGCTTATAGGTTTCGCTCGTCGAGGTCGACCCGAGGCTTAGACCTCTGTTTTCTCAAGGGTTTCGTTGTGCGCTGGCCGAATAAATATAGCCCACTATAAGACAGAAACCTAATTTGGCTCCTTAAGTAGATTGGCTACAGTTTCCTCGCCTCTTTTTCTAGGCTCTCTATTGGAGATAAAGTAGCGAGTTGGATATTCGAGAATACTAAAAACCAAGTATTTAATAGGCTCAGACGTGCTTGGCTGAGCCCAACTGCACCCGACCTCTTTCACCTCTTTTCCATCTTTAACCCCCTTTCATCTCTATCTTAATCATCCGCATCATTGCCAACATGCTCCTGATTCCCTTCGCACTGTATTTCTTCCCAGCGATTGCCGCACCCGTCGCAAACCTCACGGACTTGCAGACTGTTATTGCCCCAGCCTGGGTTGCTGATCCTGCTGGGCGCGGCACTTGGAGCTTGCTCTACAGTTGTTTATTTACACTTCTGCTCTGCGTTTATACAGCAATTCATTTGAATGTGCCTCCACCAAACGAGACAAAGTTTGAATTCTGGTTGCGAAAGACAAAATGGGTGGCTATTGCGATTTTTGCTCCGGAGATTGTAGTTTACACCGCATTTGAGCAATGGTTTCTGGCTAGGGAATTCATGAAGGCTATCAATGAGTCTGCTGCAAAGAGCAATGAGGAAAAGAACAAGGTTCGTGGAATTCATTTCCAATCGCTAATTTGGCTTTCTTATTGACTGCCCTCAAGACTTTACCAGCCGAAGACCATAATCCCCCCTCAAACCCTCCAATCGACATGGTCTACGCTCACTATACAGTGATGGGTGGTTTTGCTGCGGACGTGACAAATCTCCACAACAGGTTGCAGAGGGTCACATTTACAACTCAAGGGATATTGTTTCTTGCAAAACATGGGCACTTCCTGGACATGAGTCGGAGCAGTATTCAAGATAAGAGTAAAGCAGACACTCTTGCAAAAGGCCTGGTCTGTTTCCAGGTTCTGTGGATCGTTGGCCAGGCTATCGAGCGCAAGATTGTAGGGTATCCAATTACCTTACTTGAGGTGCATACTATGGTGCATGTGGTCTGCGTAATCGTCATGTATGGTCTCTGGATACGCAAGCCATTAAACGTCCAAGATCCGACAGTGGTTGATTTTCGAGATCGATTGGATATCTTGGCATTCATGCTACAAAAATCGTCACAAGTGGGACAGAGCCTCAGCGGCTTCGAGTGCAAGCGTATATTTAGTGATAAAGGCAACAAGGATCCAACATTTTTGTGGTACGCAAATCTACAACCGGTTTCACCAGAGGTCAAAGATACACCGAACGAGATCTGCTCTGCACCAGATACACACACCGTTGATGATAATCGAGTTCTAATGATGTATGACATGAAAATTGATAACCCGAAGGTCGCTGAGGAGTTCACCCCATGTCACAACTCGAAGATTGTCTGCAAGTTAATCAGCGGGCAAGCATTATCTTGTGGCCTTGGCCCGAATATATCCTCAGACACATCAATTCACACTGTCAAGAAGGGCCGGGTTAATTTCGCAGGTCAATTCCCTCCTCAAGACAGAATTTGTGCAATCTCTCTCTCTCAAGCAGACATCAAGAGACTTGAATTGACTGCGAAATTCATCACCAGGGTTGTTGAGCTAGCTAAGCTTGATAATCCAGGCTATATGCCTCGAACGGTGTCTATGATGATTAGAAGGAAGGCGGAAGAAAGCTTCAACCGACAGGTATCCGCCCTTGGGCAATTCTCTAACTTTCCGAAGCCTTTGCAGAGCGGAGAGGATCTTCTGGTACTAAGAATTCCAAATTTTAATGGAAGCATTCTTGATAATATCAGCTCAAGCTCGGCTTACCTCGCCATGGCCATGGCATTAATTCCCACGGCTTACGGCTGTGTCCACCTCGGGGCACTGAGCATCATCTTCCCTACTCCAGCGGAGAGGCTTGTATGGAAAGTGTCGTGTTATTATCTTATGGCAACGGCTGGGGCATGTGCGGTTTTCTCTCTCATCATATACTTAACTAGATTGATAGAAACCCGCATTTCTGCTTTTAGAGACTGGTGGAGGAAAACCCGATTTCGATGGAATACCCGATCCCGATCTCGATGGAGGAATACCCGTTCTCGATGGAGGAATACCCGATCTCGATGGAAGAATACCCGATCTCGATGGAAGAATACCCGATGTCGGTGGATGGACTTGGCTACTAATTACGGGGAAACAGCTATTGAATACATTATCTATACTGTCATTTTCTTAATCTCATTTCTCTATGTCAGCGCCCGGCTTTACATTGTCATCGAGTCTTTCATTTCATTACGGCATGTTCCAATCGGGGTTTATCAAACCCCTTCGTGGAATATCATGGGGAATGTTCCACATTTATAGTTTTTGGCTTTTACTGGCTATTGGGCAATTAGGCTCTACTATGGACTTACTTCGTTAATACACGGGGCCGCAACTGCATTATAGAGAGATTCGGTCTTGAGGGAATTAATTAATAGAATAGAGATAATTGGGACCAACTTCACTTTAGATTCAACCCTCAATTAGGGAGAGGCCGTCGAAAGTGAGATTCGTGTATTTCAAAATACTAATACGCAAGTAGAGATTAGGTGACGTAAAAGCGGGTTAAAAGAGGTGTATTAATCGGACTTGCAAAACGAAACCCCTTAGAAAGTAACAGGCCAAACCTCAAGTTTCCGTGGCATTCCGTTTAGTATCGATCGAAATATAAATAGTCTTAATCGATATTAAAAGAGAAACGAGAAGTCGGCGAGTCTTCGGCCTCGCGTTACACTCTTCTGTTAACCACCTTTTTTTTTTACCCCGCACCCCACCATTTCTCACTAAATATAAAAACGCATATAACTTCACCAATTATTTATCAATTCCAAAACTAATTACACGCAGAGAATCGTAATTATCCTCGCCCTAAAACGCTATAGCTCAAGTAAAAAAGGTCCAAAAGTTAGATATATCCTAGTTTTCATTTCTTTAGACCTTAATACATCCTCAAATTTAAACCTTCAATTCCCGGTAATCCACGAACTAGATTCCCTATTCTAGAAGCCGACAACATTATTATATCCTTATCCTCTTCGCCAAATAAACACCATCCTAGAGATCTATGATTATAGCTGAGCTAGATGCATGTGACAGACAGCCCTATTCCCGGTCACCGAATAATTTTTAGCCATCGAAATTGACACGCGTGAGTGTTGGATTTGCATGTCAAGAGTTTGCGCGTAATCGAGATCTTTGATGGCCACGCGGGCCATATTCAAATTTCCTGACACAATTGCCGAAGCTTCTTCTGGAGAGACTCGCCAGGAATGGCATCTCCACTGAGCGGAAACTCCGTCTTCGACTTCATCTTCGTCCTCAAGGAACATTTTATATCGCGAAGCGACCATGAATGACTCAAACTCTCCCGTTTGCAGTTCTAGCCGAATTAGAACTCCCTCAAACATATCATTGGAGGTCCATTCAGCCATTCGATTCTCATCATATAGTTGATCAGAATAAATGCTGATAGAGCTTTGCCCGGGGTTGAAACGATGTGAGGGACATGTTTCTATTCCTCGAACTATGCTTTGTGGTTCAAAAGTCAATAGCACATGAAACTCTCTGTTGAGAAAGGTGCGTCGTCTTTTATTCGTTAATGTTGAGGAGTGTATCAAGGGTCCATGGCCATGTTGTTGACGGTAGTTCTCGGAAACGAAAAGACCAGATTCTTGGCTCCCTGTGACCACATCGCAGAGAGGGATTGGTTCGGGAGGAAACGGATTTCGACACACGCACCCAGTCCTGAGATCTCCAGACATAGGTAGGCCGAATGTCTGACCGGTTGTAAAACAATCGACACTTAAAATACCAATGAAGGACGATTGCCAGCCGTGTATCTCCTCTTGTAATCTCGTGAATGCTTTGGGTCCTTCGCCATAGAGCAAGGGCATGTTCAATTCGAAGATTCCCAGCATACAGTAGGCCATGTCCTCGAGTCTTGTAGTTGTCCTGCCTGAAAGCCAGGAGAGCCTTTCGCTAACGCTCGCTTTCTGGAAGGGGGTAGCATACTCAATGCTCCGAGCGATGAGGTTCCTCTCTGAATTCCCAATATAAGGATCGCTCACATATTTCCCCGAAAGGTATTTAATGTTAATTCCGGTGATTGACGATATTTTGGAGCGCAGCGAATTTTTCGTGCCCACGAGTAACCAACCAATCATTGCTATAAAATTCGACGTCTCGGGGCGCAACGAGTTCCTGAAAAGCCCATCCCCTACAAAACCACCGGCTAGTACGAAAGAGCCGGGAAAATCCTTCCACTTCAAATGATGGGACATCAAAAGGTAGACATAGCAGATTTGAGCAAATTAGTACCATTTAAACATTGAGTTAATTGCTTCCATCAATTCCGAGGAGCTGGACTTGTCGATGCAATTTGTATCCACCCACAAATAGTCATGCCCATGGTTTTTGGCTAGTTGGCATGTGTCAAAAATCTTCTTATAGCCCTTTTTCTTAGAGGCCGAAGATTGGTCAGCCCAATCTTGAAAGCTAACCTCCTCCTCTTGCCATGTATAGAAGAGGAAAGTGTAAGGCGGTATTTAATTACCGAAAAACTCTTTCAACTCCAAGGTCTTTGTATTAATAAGCCTTATATCGTTCTATTATTCGCAAAGACTTGCTAATTTTCCCTAGGAAAGACTAGCTTATAACCGGGATAAAAAGTATTAGTCGATAAAAGAATATAATTGCAAATATAATATAGATGCTAAGATATATACTTTTTATATAGTCAATATAATTGCAGGGATTAAAATAAGTAGAAGATTCGCCTTTAAACGCTTATACTTAACTTGAATTCCGGAAACCTTAATGTTATAACTTTAAAGAAATAATATAATATTCGCAATATTTTAAGTATTATTTATATTCTAGAGGGTCTTCAAATCTTTTATAGACTTTAAAAACTTGATAAAGTTTTAGTAGGGCGACACGAATATAGAAGATAGTTAATCCGATTAGCGTAAACGCGGTATCGATCGAAATATATAAGCAAACGGAAATGATACTATAGAATAGCCGGCGGATTCTCGGCTTGGTTACACCGCATCTTCCCGAATGAGCATCAAATAATCGTGACTTCTTTCCAACTCTTTTTCCTACCCTCTTTCCTCCCCTATCTGCATCCCATTACCAAACGGGCTGGAATCTCCAATCACTTTTAGCAAAGTAATTCTTTTCTTATTAGGGTGGTATGAAGGCTGTCGCATATTGAGCCTCCATTCAGCGTATATTAGTATTTGGTTTAATGGATCGGTTGCGGTTTTCCACCGTTTCGTCACCTAGATATATCTAGACCTACCTCCCTAGTGGATTTGCATTATCATCAATGAGGATTAAAGTTCAGGCCGAGAGAAGTACCTTTCAAACTCATTTCCAGATGCCAGGACGCAATCAAACGAGCTGACCTCGTTATCCTCCCTCACCGTTGGATACGCTGTGAAGTGTTTCATAAGAAATCCTGGCACCATGGTAGGCCTCACGGAGTGATAAAAAACCGGCTTGTCCTTTCTCGGCTTGGCTGATCCCAGCACAACAGCAATCAAGCCGAGTCGGGGATCATTTATCTAGTAAGCTTTTTCTGGCAGGAGTCGTGTTTTTTCCTGGGGTTTGCGTTTTAATTTCTTCGACCCAAGAAGAGTCATTTCAAGTCGAGCTTGCCAGAAAAATTCCATTCTACTGCCTGTTGAGAGCCAGCCGAAGACGAAGCCATTGGGCGCTTGTAATCCTCTGTCTCTTTGCAGGTAGGTACCACGCAAGCAAAAGTCGACGTTGTCAAGGTATCTGAGTGGATAGGCACCCATTTCTCCATCCGCCGTGAGATCTTAAGTTGTTTGGCTTGGCGCCTTGGCCACAGAACAACAAGATATTTTCTTCAGGAGATCCCAGAGTTCTTCAACTTGTTCAGGACTTGTCGAATAAGCTGGTTGAGATATTTGTTGAGCTCGCTCTTATTTTCTTTACTCTCAATCCGTTTAAGTACGTCCTCATCCGACATCAGTATCGGAATAATTTCATTTAGCGACACTCCACAGACGGCTGCGTCGATGAGTCGCGAGGATGCAAAATATGCAACCATGTCTCGCAGGCGAACTCTTTCGACAACCCCCGTGTGAAGAATCAGAAACACGCAACAGTACTCGTCGAGGTCTCCAATAAGCCCTGATTCTTTACCCATCAGGGTCGCCTTTTAAGTTATGTCTTTGAGCCCCAAGTGGAATAATTCCAGTCTGTGCTTGTAATCCAACCTGAATATTTTCTAGCTGCAGAAAAGCCCGGCACTGTTTCGTTCTAGCCGAGACACTCGCTCATGCTTAACTATCTTTCGCTTCTGCCTCATCTGTATCCCACCGACAAGATACTAAGCTGCCTTTAGCTGCTGATCGTGGCAGGTGTACTTTGTCGCATTCGGTATCTTGCAGACTTGCTCTAATGATTGTACCCAAGCTGAAATTTTCTGTTGCTTGCACTAGGGTGCCTTGCTCTTTAGTGGAAGGTACTGTGGAAGTTATTGTAATATGTTCAGAATCCGTATCATGTCCATCGGAGGGTTTAGTGTTTCGATAAGCCCAGGCTCCTGCTGGTTTGCGTTAGAGTCATGATATGACTCTAGCAATATCCTGTCATGAAGGCCAACTCCCAGCATTCTTCGTCAACCAAGCATTTTAGCACTCGGATCTTGAAGTTCGCTCCATCGCCACAGGCGTGGACTGGTCCCTGGCATTTCATTAGGGATGATAATTCCACCCATAGCTACCAGACCCGTGCAGGAGGTGCCGTCGTCCTGTGCATCTTATTTTCTCGAATTAGAGTATTATGAAGGACTAAGGTGGATTTTAAATTTACCTTGGTCTGAATTATCACGTTAATCGGTTGCCATAATATCATCATATGCGCTGGCATGGTCTGCAACTGCAGCCAAGAAGAGCTGTTAATCTCAGTTGTATCAAAAACAAGAACTTTCTGATCGGGGAAGCAAGACAGCTTTTGAGTAAAACCTAGGAGCCTTCCAAGCTGACATGCACTTGATCGCCCGAACACATATTATCATTTACTAGAGGGTGGTCCATTGCAGCCTAGCGCGCGCATAGTGCTGGGTCACGCAGCCCCAATGACCAGTATTCAAGGAATAAGAGAAGTCTCTAATCCTGTTGGTCTGTCAGAGAGATTGATGAACACTTGAAGCCAGTTTTTTCTAATCATTCTTAACCAAATGATTGGGTCTCCCTGAGTGTACAATCATCTATATCTCTCTCACCTTAGTGAAAACTAGAGAGCAAAATCAGTAGTACCCCAATTGTTGCGTTAAATCATGGATCCAGGATTGGAAGGCTGGGGCGCTAAATGGGGACTGGAAGCTGTGGAATACTGAAGCTGGTTCGCATCTTACGGCGGAGATTAGCCTAGAGGAGGAGCTCTTGCTTCTTCTAAAACCTGCCTTTTCAAAAGAAGCGAGCTTATCACATTACATAGCCTAAATTCGCAAAAGCGTTAAACTGTAGGCCGCTAACGAGGATGGGTTCAATGCTCTTGGGATCGTTACCCCGGAAAGAGTCATATTGTCGAAGAGATCACAATCGATGGTAGAATCTTCGTCTTCGGCTAGATGGATTCAAAGAAGTTGTATATAAAGTTCATTATGATGTAGGGCCGAGTAGCAAAATCTGGAGTAGAGGAGTTGGTTTTGAGGCGAGTAAAAGTTTTTATACTTGGGCTCGTCGGGTTCTGGCTCTTGAGAGGGGGAGGATAGAGCGAATAACAAACTCTCGCTTATAGCTAAGAACTAAGAAAATAGCACTTCCAGAAAGGTTGTTGTGTTGAACTGCTCAATGGTTGTTTAAAGTAAGTAGATGCCTAATATTCAGTGCGGTTGCGAAAGGTTTCACTCATTTTCAAAACATAACGAGAGTAAGCGAGCCAACTACCGGGGTGTTAATGACAAGGAAAGTCCTTCCCTTGTTTTCAATATATATATTAAGCCATTTAAATATAATACAATTAAGATTTATAAGCCATTTCAAGTTTTTACCTAATATTAGATAAACATCTTCTGGAGTTCTTTTTATTCATCTAAAATCACTGATTTTACAAGAAGTATTTCTAGCCAAAACATGGCCATATGTGTAAATAGGCGGGTTGTGGATGGTACCCCCTTTTTCACCTCGCGTATTCTCGCTTCGCTATGGTTCTGAACAATAACCGTTGCATTATTCCAAAACACATTCAAGAAGCTGCTAGCTACCAGTAAGTGATTCTTTGGGACTCAAGAATAACATGACGGTAAACAACAGGTATTAATCAATTCACTTTAAAGACTACGCTGCGAGTCCCATCGACCACTTTGCATACTTTGTGTTTCAACCCTAGTTAGCAGTCCAACAAGATGCACACAACAAGAATCTCCACCGATTGAACGTGCTGCAATATTCTAAATTTCAAAAAAATCTTGAAGCTCTGCAAGGTACTTCTTAAGACTTCTTGCCAAAGACCCCCTTGCACCTAGGACATCTACTGTATTGCAAGTTGCCCACCACGATTTCACTCACACTAACCGATTGCTCACTTACTATTGACGCCGCAGTTACATTCACAACGACACCACAATAGCACCATAACGGGGCTATTTCTACTTTTAACAACATTATAACCATTGGCGTTCGCATGATTGCATCTCCACTCTTGAATCCTCAACCTCGACCCCTTTTTCAAACCCCAACCTCAACCTCTAGTAACCCCCTCTCCACAAACCCGATTTTCAAGTCTTTGAACCCAACCCAGAACCATGGCACAAGACCTTGTTGCCTCGATGGCAGCGGCCCGCTACGCAAGACAACAAGTTACCCTCGCCCTTGACATGGCCGCCGCACATTCTCCCCGTCCCGTTCGGGAATATGCTCAAGGAGCACTAGACTGGACCCGCCGCCAACTCGATCCTTTTGACGACGACTCTCCTTCCTCTCCTCTCCCAGGAGAAGACCCCACTCCTCCCCAAACCCCTAATGGAACTAAACCGACAGCTCGAGGAATTTTCGGCGGAGAGGAAAGCGCAGAGAGAGAGTGGTCAGTGATGGGAGTTATGAGCGTACCGGAGACAACGGAGGAGGCTATGGATAATGAAAGCCGGGCTCGGAAGGTAGAGGGGGCGGAGAAGCAGAGACGGAATAACATGTCGTTCGATGGTGGCCTCCGCCCAGTTGTTATGTCAGCGGCGACGGCGGAAATGAGTGTTGACACAATTCGGGGGGATCGGACGGGTCGAGGTAGAGGCGGGGCTTTGTTAAAGCGGTATTTGCAGGACTGTCAGGGTTCCGTGGGGTCCTCTGTTGTTAGTGTGGGAGGAGAGCGACCTTATATACTCCACCCAAACCAAAAGAGACAGGCTCCCGCTCCGCCATCCTTATTCAGACCCATTTCTTTTAGCCCTTTAACTCCCTCTCGTCCCGCTTCGTCGAATTCTTCCGCGTTTTCCTTGGCTGGAAGCGAGTTTATCCCAGAGGGCGAAACCCAAATCCAATCGGGGGACAGGGAGAAAGTTGCGAGGGCATTGGAGGAGGCTAAGGAGGATAACTTCTTTAATGTTTGGCCCGAGATGAGGGATCCTGCCCCTCCAGCCACCATCACCAATACCAAGAAGCGTGCCACTGCAGGTGGGAAGGCCTCGGGCCCCGCAGCTGTTAAACCCTCTGCCAAGAAGCAAATGAAGGGGAGTGCACTCTTCCAAGCGGAGCTCTCTTCGTCCACCCATAAGCGCAAGGAAGAACTATTAGCCCAATGGAACGGGAAATTGGAGCGCAACATTGAGGGACGTAGAAGAATCAAGGATCTTCTTGGCTGGGAGGATGAAGAGGAGAATGAGAAGTTGGGTAGTCTCGAGGTGTTCACTCCTACCCTCAAGGGAACGAATTTTTGGGAGGAGAGTGGATATCAACGCTGGGAGGATGCTATGGACGAGGCTGGTGAGATGGATAGTGCAGGTTTGATCGATGGGGTGGATACGATAGATGGGGTGCCGGTTTGGAAGTTACATCATGAGAAGCTGGGGCGTGAGAAGGCTAAGGCCATGGAGAAGGCCGTGGGAAAGGTGGAGGAGGGTGCGCATGAAAAGGACATGGGGTCGGGCGGAAGAAGCGCAAAAGGCAACGATAGTAGGGCAGTTGAAAGAAGGGCAAAAATCAAGGTGAAGGAGGCCAGCGCCAAATACACTTCGAGCTTTGCTGGAAGAAGAATAATCTCTTGACGAAGTAAGGTACGTGGAACAGCCGAGCTGAGCATATTACGACTGCACCGCAGAGAACACCCGAACCAGTTAAAACGCATACGAAACCCAAAAGCATTGGCACTGCGTCCTCAGAGCCATTGGAGACACTGGTAGAGGGGATAGCTCGGCTGGTTGAAGACAGGCATCGATTGAAAACAGAGTGTCCAAAAAGTCAGTCAGTCAGTGATCAGTCAGCCCAATATAGCCAACTGATGACTGACATGCTGCAAGGCAACTGACTGACTTAACTGATATTGACTTATCAGTAACTGATGTAGAATTGAAGCTATTTGTTTAGACCCGAAAAATCAAAAGTTTAATAATACGCTATAATTAAACCTTGCGAAATTAATTAACCCTTTATTATATTAATTCCTAAGGGCCTTATAGTGCTAGGGTATTTGCCTAGTTAGCTTAAGCTCTCAGGCGTCGTTTGCTTTATGATATAAGAAAATTCTTATAGCATTTAAGGCTACTAAAGTACGGCCCGGGCGATATTCTCTAGCTAATTAGAGGCCTATAAAACCCTTATATATAAACGATTTTGGCGGCCTTTTCTAGGAATATCCTCAAAACTACTCTATTTTTGAAAGGACCCTATATTCTTAAAAATAAGGACCCTCCAACTGATCAGCTAGCTAATCAGTTTAACGTTTGGCTAACTAACGATTTATATCTTTTTAAAGTACGAACTAATGACTGCTCACTTATGAGTGATCAGTACTGACTGATTTCCATTGACCTATTGGACACTCTGATTGAAAAGCAACAGAAGTACAAAATAACACTCACAAAGTAACGAAAGTCACATACCATCAAATCGGAACCGAATCATAAAAACTAACGAGTTTTCCTACTTCGTACATCTTGAAGATCCGGTTTCTGCGGAAAACGATCAATTATATTACGCCTTCTTCTTGGATCCTTTTGCCCGAGCCTTCTTTCCTGAAGTCGGGTTAACTTCAACCGCCTCCGACGATCCTTCATTGATCCCTTCGATTTCCTCAGGTGATTCATCCTTCCCCTCGTCTGTATCAATAAGTACCGAGTCCTCGAGGTTCTTTTTCTCGGTATCTGAAGCAGCCTGTTCCTGGGACTGGATCTTCTCCTTCATTTCTTTCACGGCCTCCACGGCTTCATCCTCCTCGCCATTCATGGCCCCACACCCGAAACATCTCCATTTGCCCAGGCCAGCGAGACTCTTTGTCCCTGGTGGTGCTTGGCCATTCACAAGTCGACACTGCTGGCATATCAAGGCTACTCGGTTCTTCGGCGAGGTCTCGTCTTCTCCCAGTAATATGTCCAAAACTCTATCATACCAATTTCCACCCATATTGACCTCACCTGCTTGAGCATACTGTGGGGGAGCGGAATAAGCATTGGGTGCAAACTCCGCGGGTCCCGGATGTACCAAGGCCGGTGGAGAAATAGGGGATGCTCTTTGGCGAAGGTTGTATTCTTGAAGAGGGCTTAGATGCTGCTGTTGTATCGGTTGGGGTGTCGAAGGCTGACTTGGTGGTTGGATCTGGACTTGGCCTGGCCTGGGAATATTCGCAGTGGCAGGTGGACCAAGAGAGGTTCTCACGGGTTGTTTTTGCAAGGGCCTTGGCGTCTTAGGAGCAGAAGGCTTCTTTGGCTTGGGAGTAGCCCCTCCGTATTTCTCTAGAAGTTCTTGCGTGGAATTATATTTCGTGGCGACCTTGAGCTTCTCCACCGTTTTGGTGCGCTCTGCCTGCTGGTCTTCGAGTCGCTGTGTGACACTGTCGATGCGATAATTATAGTACGCCGTAATTCCTTGCCAGACGCCATAAATCCTGCCATATGTCAGTGCAGATTTGGATCCTAGTTTGAGGCGATACTGACATCACAGGACTACCAGCAACACCAGTGTACTCGACAGCCCCCCAAGACTTCCATCCTACCCCCAGTAGCAGTATGGCGAATGCCAAGAGGTAGGATATACTGGCGTAGAGAACCCATAGCCCCTTGAATTGTCGAGCGCGTTTTCGTAGAGAATCAAGCTGTGTCTGCGACCTAGATATCTTCCCTGCCAGCGCCGACAAGGTCTTTTCAAAAGAAGCCGGAGAGTTATCCTCGCCCTGTAGATATTAGTACAGATCTGGAATAATAGGATGCTGTAATCACCTTCCAGGGCCAGAGGGAGACCATTTTGAAGTTGTTGGTGCGCAATAATGTGTGCTACCTCGTCATAGTTGGGCGTTGGAGAGGAGTGTGCGAACGAAGGACAGGGCTGGAAGTGAACGCTCGACGAGGTTCCAAGAATCCAAGGACTACGTAGTGTAATGTAAAGGCCACGCGAGTGAGGCGGCTGGAGGCACCAGAGGCACGGACGTCTGCCGGCTACAGTAGAACCCCGAAACAATTCCCAAGATCCAAGAGGCCAAGGTGGAGGTCCGAAGTTCACTTTCTTACACTTTCTTTCTTTTTCCCTCATAATTTACACCACAATTCCGTTCTAGCATTTCCTGATTAATCACATTGAGAGGCTCCATACAGAAGTGACAAAATAATCTGTAGATGTGGCCACAATGTTCCAGGTATTTAGCATTTAGCATTCCTCATCTCACTCCTCTTTTCTGTCGCATTCCAGCCTCAAGCTTCGAAATCGCTGACCTGTTCAAAACAGCGATTCAAGGGCGCCATAGACTCCCGCATTGCTGAAGAACAAGCTCGCCAGAAATCCGCGGGCACTACTGCGCCATCTAGATCTAATTCCTCTGCAAGAAGAGGTAACGGCAGGACCGAGTCTCCTTCTGCCCGACCCAAGCGACCCAGGCCGAAAGACGATGGGACAAGAGGACCTGATCCTTCCGAATTTGAGAACGCCTTTGTCATAGACGACGAGTCTGAAGAGCCTTCGAGAGTTGGGACACCAGCCCTGGACGAGAAGACGGCCATGTCGCCAGAGTCGCCTGAAGCTGAATCAGGGGAAGTTGGGGAGAAGGGGCCAGAGCAGTCTGAAAAGGCCGGGGAGGCCGGGGAAGCAGCAGATGCGGTTCCAAAACATGCAGAACTGACCGCAGAGGTTCGTACAAAGCTGCGGAAGCTCGAGAAGCTAGAGTCCAAGTATCAGGGTATGTCAGATCAGTTCCGGCTCTAGCGTTGTACTGACTCCCGACAGAACTACTGCGGTCTTACCGAATTGCCCACGCGAGAGCTGTAGCGATCGAGCCGTTCGAGAAGGCATTAAGAGAACATACACCGTTGACGACTGTTACTGATCCAGATGCCCTCGTCGAATACTTACAGCAGTTAAATTTGAAGGGGGATATGGTGATGAATGAGTTCAAGAGGGTCTCAGCCGATCGAGATGACTACAAGAAGAAATTTGAGGGTGCCGAGAAGGAAGCTACCTCTGCGAAGGAGGAGCTGGCAACTTTGAAGGATTCTACAACCGGAAGTGCTAGTGCTACGGAAAAGGCAGATACGGCCAGCATCGACACACCTACCGCTTCAGTAAAGTCGCCAACCTCCTCGGTCCTGAGAATGTTCTCACCAAGGCAGAGAGCAGAGGTAACAGACAATAAGGATGTTAGTGAGGAGTTCTTTTCGTATGATGATGAGCTACCGAAGCTCCAGTCAGAAGTGAAGGAGAAGACGGCTGAGATTGAAGAGTTGAAGTCTAAGGTTTCTACGCTTGAGAACGATCTGGCTACCACCCGGGAGTCAAGCTCTGACTTAGTTGAAAGTCTTGAGAAGGCTACTAGGGATCTGAACGAATCCAGGGAGGCTGTTACCGATGGCCAATCACGACAGGGGAAGATTGATGCTCAGATTAGGGAGATTGAGACTTTGAAGGAGAAGTTGGAGTCCTCGGAGAGACAACTGGCCACCCTTGAGACGGCCTTTTCCAAACAAAGGGAAGAGGCAGTAGCCAAGATTGCTTCCATCGAATCGGATCTCTCAAGTGAAAAGCAAAGATCCCAGGAGGTACTCAAATCTAAAAATGAGGCGAGGAAAGAGGTCGAGAAGCTACAACAAAGATTGGATGCCCAAATCAAGCAGTTGGCAGAAGCCAAGGCTTCCAATTTGAAGAGGATTGAGGAACTTTCTGCCGAGGTAAAATCCCTGAATCAACGAGTTGAGGAGGCAGCAAGCCATGAGGCTGAAGATACTGCCAAGGCTATACCGGAGGTAGGCGCCGCAGCACCTGCAGCAGGAGTCGCCAAGAAGAAGAATAAGAAAAAGAAGAAGGGCGGTGCTGCAACTGCTACTCTGACTGTTCCGAAAGACGAATCTCTGGAAACGAACGGGGATTCCGCCCCACCGACGCCAACTGCTAGTACGGCTGAACTCCAGCTCGAGATCTCGAAATTGAAGGAAGAGGTTGCTGATCGAGACGCACGAATCGAGAAGTTGCAGACCAAGCGGATGACGGAGGCTGAGCTCCGTGAAGAGCTTGAGAGCATGCAAGATAATTTCTTGAGCATTGGCCAAGAGCACGTTGAGGCAAAGGATCAGATCAAGGAACTTCGGAAGGAAAAGATAGCTTTGGAAGGGAGGATCACCAAGCTCGAGGCGGAAATTCTGACTTACAAGTCGCAGTCTAAGGATTCCGAGAAGGTTGGTGCCGAATTCAAGTCTTTAACAGCCGAGTACGAGGATCTCAAGTTGAAATCTGCATCATTGCAGACAGATCTCGGTGCAGCTCAGCAATTGGCCACATCACGGTATAGGGACTTGACAGACTTGCGGGATGTCTTGCAAAAGGCTCAGCCTGAGATGAAGAATCTCCGTGCTGAGGTTGCTACTTTGAAATCTACTAAGGATGAGCTCTCTGCTCGCACATCTGAGCTGAGACGGTTGGAGGCAAGAGAGAAGGACTTAAAGTCTGATGTGGCAAGCTTCAAGAAGCAAGCTGCGGATCGGGACAGCGAGATCCGAACTCTGAATGAGAAGATCACGCAAGAAACCAATAGCAGGTTACGATTCGAGGACCAAAATCGTGTTGCTCAACGAGATCTCCGGAAGTCAGAAGCCGAGAAGATTCAACTCGCAGCAGCTAGCGAGAAATCAGCAACTGAACTTTCCAAAATCCAGGAAGAAGCTAGCAAGCTCCGGACCAAATGCCGGGATCTAGAAGATCAAGTCTCGAAACTCACTACTGAGTCCAAAAGCCTGAGAGATGAAGTCGAGCTCCGCGGCTCCCAATACAACAATGCCCAGGGTTTACTCGGAAGCATGCGTGACCAAGCCGGCGAAATGGCCGTCCGCATGAAGGAGGCCAAAGACCAATCCGAGTCCCTGGAAGAGGAGCTTACCGAAGTCCAACGCCTCCTATCCGAACGCACCCGCGAAGGCGAAACCATGCGCCGGCTCCTAGCCGACGTCGATGACCGCGCGGACGCCAAAGTGCGCGAGATGCGGGAGCGTATGGAAGCCGCAATTGAAGAGCGCGACCGTGCCGAAGACGAAGCTTCTATTAATGGTCGTCGTCGGGCGCGTGAAGTCGACGAGCTGAAGGGCAAGATCCGTGATTTCGAGAGGGACCTGAAGAGGGCCACAGATGAGAGAGAGGAGCTGGAGAGGGCGGAGAAAGAGTGGAAGCGAAAACGAGACGAACTCGAATTATCTTACGATTCCGCCCTTGAAGAAGCCAACGAAGCCCGCTCAGCCATGACCGAATTACGGGACGCCTTAGACGGTAGCGAAAAGCAAGTCCGCGAGGCCGAAAGGCAACGTGCCGACCTCCGTCGTCTGCTAGATGAAGCCAATCAGCGGTACGAGAAAGTCCAAAAGGAGTTCAAGGCATTGCAGCAGATGATGAATAAGGTCAATGAATCGAGCTCGAGGAGTAGTATCGATAGTGGAATGGGCAGTGGCAGAGGAACCCCGGTGGTGAATGGGAAGGGAGCCGGGGGGGTGGATTATGTGTATTTAAAGACTATTTTGTTGCAGTTCTTAGAGCAGAGGGATAAGAAGCGGCAGGCGGATCTGGTGAAGACTGTGTTGGGGCAGTTGTTGCATTTTGATAAGTATGTTCCCCATCTCTCCCCTCCTTCTCCGCCCTTCCCGTCTCCCAATCCTATGAGAGAATATTTTCGCTAACAATTCTAAAGGAAGGATCAAGAGAAATGGATCGCAGCCATCTCCGCAAAGTAATCGCCCTCGCCCGCAACATCGCAGTAACAGCAATGCGGTAGTTTCTTCTGTGTGTACGGGTAGTGTATCGATACAAGGGCCTAGGTTCATAGTGCAGCAAGAAGCAAGATTTTCGGGGTTTTTTATTTGTATAGTATCTCGCCTCTCAGGCAGCCATAGACATGAGGAATGACGAGGACTTGGGAAAGGTAGCCACTTGCTATGCCAAACCTAACTAGTCTTTGCTTTTTGCGTACTAGAGATCTTGAGGCCCACTAACTGAAAAGTGAATCGTAACAGACACTAGAATTTCATCCTACTCTATGTCTCAGCGTGTTCCCGATTTTGCAATCCATCCCGCCCCCCCCATGAAAAGATATTCAAGCAATCCCACGAAAGACATCACCTTTGCAGGCAATCTTGCCACACGCATGCCACCCTCATTGCCTATGTAGTTTGGGTAGGGTTAGTTCTAAGTGCTTGATTGGTTAAATTTTATTCAAATTGATCAAGACCGGTGTGACTAAATTTGAAAGCTTGAGATTCTTACACTGTCGTCAACTTTTGTGAAGATTACTTGAACTTCGATAGAAACAACAGTGTAATCTTTGCTAACTCCCTCCGCACAAGGTGTCGCATCTCTACCCATAATTTTCTCTCGGAAGTTCATTTGCACTCAAAGTGTTGATTTCATACTATGACTCTACTCTAATTTCCTTATAACTAAAGAGTTTTAGAACTTGGTGACTCTCTACCATCTCGGATGGTGGTGGTGGTGGCTTGGAAGTAGAAATAAAATGTGGATGGGATACGGTCTTTTTATACCTTGGAGAAAGGGAGGGAATGTGGAAGGAGGAGCTGAGGTGGGAGGAAGCAGGGAGGTGAATTAGAAAAGTGAATGTGCAAGGAGACTTGCAAGAGCCTCCAGCAATCTTTTGGGTATAAATATCTTTCCCCCCTTTCCTCAAAGCTCCATCATCAAAATGTCTCCCTTTGACTTCATCTTTCGCGGTGTGGTGTTGTGAAGTGACCTAATGTGCGTTTTGGATTTGGAGACGAGGTTCTACAAGAATCTGATATTTGGGTAAACGACCTGGACAAATTAATTATAGAAGCAAGATATATTGCGAGCAGCAAAAGCTGCTGCACGACAGCCATTTAATAGTCAGTGTCTTTAAGAACGACAGCAATATAGATACGAGTAATCATCTCACTTTCCAAAGTTTTACACGAAAGCCACAGGTTGGATGTCTAGAGCTTGAGATGGACACCCAAATGCGAAGCTATCGGAAGACCAAAGTCAAAGGCAACAAAGATAACAACGAAGATGATGATGTAAGTAAAGGCCAAGCAGCAGAGCGGCAGACAAGGCGAAGGTCGGTCCCGGCTTAAGGTATTTAAGGTGGCTTGACCTGGGGAAACTTGGCGGGATAGGTGGTATTTATATCCCAGGAGGCGAATTTTTGGAGTGTCTGGGCAAGCGAATTCTGCAGGTAAAGTGGGAAGGTGAATAAGTAAGTGAAATAGAAAGCGAGGAAGGAAAGTCAAAAGTGCTTAGGTATAAAAACCTCTTGTCCTCCTCAAAAGCTCTATCGTGACTGTATTCATCAACATTATGGAGTCCTAGTGTGCGTCCAAAAATAGGAGTAATACGTTTAAAAGAAAGGAGGGTTTGGCACTTACTCGTGCTTACTATCTGACAACACAAAATACGATTTATTACGAAAGTCGACAATATCAGTTGAAGTATCCCATTTACTTGTCTCAGATTCCTCCCCACAGCACTTCCAAAGCCACCTGTTCGAGGCAAAACAAATCTCCGCCTATAATGAGATATCAGTCGAAAGAGTTGGAAGAGCAACATGGTAAGGCAATGCTATCGGAGCCATTGGATCTTTTAGCTTGGGGTGTTAATTCGCGGTTTGTCAATTTGTGGTTTGAAAACTTGGTTTTGAAGGTGGTTTTTATACTTGCGAGGTAGAGGAAATTCAGGAAGAAGTGGAAAGTGGGTGAATTAGAAGGCAAGCAACTGTCAAGAGGATTCCGTTGTAAAGGTTTTCTTATTCCTGCAGAGCAAGACCGACTCCCCTGGTGCTATGGAGAGAGCTAGTAAATATCTTGTGGTAGGGAAGACTAGGTTATAAATTAATGGTGAGGGAATTGGATAAAAGGAGGTTGAATTTAAGAGTTACGTTTGTCAGGTAGCAGGGCTTGTAAGGTAGATGGTTAAGATTTGACAAATTGAAAACCAAAAAGCCATTTGGTAGGAAAACCGATGAAATAGTTCGACGGCAGTATCCTGTTCCATTTTGCCTGTGTTCCCTACGGTCCTCCATCTTCCGCTTCAAAAAGTGACCCTCGAGAACTAAGGAGAAACCGCCCATGCGAAATGTTAAGTCTAAGAGTACAAATAATAGCGAAGCAAGATAACGTTGCTCGTGCCTGGGATCCTTGCGCAGAATCTGTTATCCACGTTACTCGACTGATTTATGGTTCAAAGAGTGGCTTCGGTGGGTGTATTTATATTCGTGGGGAAGAGAAGACTTATATTCAAGGGTTTGAAGAAGGTGAAGCGGCAGGGTGAATAGTAAGGTGGGAAGGTGGTGCGGGAAAGGGAGTAGGATAATATGGTGAATTAAACTTGCCCAGAGAAGCTATTCCATCTCTGATATATAAAAGGATTCCTTTCGCTCGTAATAGAGTTTTATCTTCAAGAATGACAAATACTCCCTATGCTATGATGCTAGTAGCGATCTGCCTTACTTCGCATGATGACAGTGTTTAATTTTATGGAAGAATATAGCTGAGAGCTCGAGGGTCGGGTGAAGATATGCTCTGGCTCAAGATTTAGTATTAATTCTGTTGAACAGGAAAAGCTTTGTAACGTTAACAATAGCTTCCTTTTCAATTGCCTTGCACTCCTCCCTGCTACGCCCCTAAAATCACAGCTCACAAATCAATGAGAATCCCCTCTCATGCGAGGAGGCTATAAGCTGAGGAAGCCAAAACAGACCACCTGTTTTTCTGGCGTCTTCGGTTAATCTACTAATTTATATTCTGGAACTTCGAAGGACCTATTTATACCCGTGAAGAAGAGGAGATATAGATATCCGAGGTTGAGTGAATAAGATAGGCAAATTACTAATTAGGAAGGTGATACGGGAGGGGGGTGAATTAGACCTGCGAAGAAATTATCCTTGCTGCATTTCTGGGGTACAAAGGACTGCTTTTGCTTTTAACACAGCTCCATCTTCCAGGAACTCCGTTGAAGTTGCAATGATTTTGGTCCAATTAAACTGTATCTTGATTCAGTTAGGGGCTACAGAGTTTATGGATGCAGGACTTAAATATAAGACTGCGAGACAGGGTGAAAATAATTACAAGATTAGAGTTTCGAGAATAATAAAAGCAGAAACCACAAAATTCAAAAGAGATTATAGTAGACACTCTAGCACCTCCTCGACTCCTACGCCCTAAGCAGCTAATAACCCTTCACCTTAAAGAGGAGAATCTCCCTCACCTCGGACATCAGCCTAGCAATCCCAACCCCAAAGCAATAGGAGGTTTCTATAGATCTCGCATGGTTATGTAGGTTAGAGAAATCGGGGAGGGTGGGAAGAGAAGTATTTATACACGAGGGAAATGGTGTCTTAGCTTGGTAGATAAGGGGGTATTTTAAGAGGTGAAGCAGAAGGTGAAATAGGAAATTCGCATGGCCACTTCCTTAGTCTGGTAGATTTACCTATTCTGAATTTCTGCAGAATTCGAGGAAAGAACATCCTCGATCTCTGAGTATTTAAGGTGCTTCTCCACTAACAAATCCTCCTCCTGAAACCTCTGCGTCAAGGGCATGGAATGGCGTAGCAAACTATACATCCACTTGAGGAGCATAAGCCTACAAGTGAAAAGTCTTGAGTGATTCGTCTGCCGTATGTTTAGACCCGGTGTCGGGCTTCTTTTGAGTAATGAAAATATTTGAAACGAGGTTTGAATTTGCCGAGACTATTGATAGGCCACATTGAGCCTTTGGTAAGTATAAAACGACAGTTTCAGTTGGACATTAAAACAATCTTCCATCCCTCCCTTTTTCAATGGCTTTCCATGCCATTTCTATAAACACGAAGTAACTCCAAATCCACCATTCTAAGAAAAATCTACTTCGAGCACTCAGTCTCCTGGCACAAAATAATAACACCACAGCAACACCAACAAGCTGGCTAGTTTTCTGAGTGTCACTTAGCCTTGAGGCATACGAGATTGTGCGGGTGTGGATTGGAAGGGTGGTGCTGGGGGTTGCTTTTTTGTCCAGGAGGAGGATTGTTGCGGGTTTTTAAAAGAGTGGTGAATTAGGAAGGTGATTTAAAAAGGTAAATTGGGGAGCGAATTAGGAAGGCGAATTAGGAAGATGAATTACGAACAAAAACAGGAAGCTAACATAGCCACTTCTTCAAACCAGCCGATTCTCCTTCCCTACAAATCAAAGAAAGAAATTCCAAGGATTTCCCAGGTATAAAGCGGTCGCACACCTAGGTCCACTGGCTAGTATGCTCAAGCTAGAACTTATCAAGTAAACACTCGATGCTATATACGGTAGCTAGTAAAACCTAAGCTGTGACTGGGCTCGAGATATTATTGTGAATATCCACAATGGGCTTGAGCTATGAATTATAGTGTGGGGTGTCTATGCTAAAAGGATTAAAGGCACGATGCCATAAACCAAGAACTGTAAATATAAATTCTACGTGGGTTTTTGATATCTAGCCCTTAACCTGATATTTCTATACACTTAGCCCTCGAGCGTTCTTATCCTTGAACTTATATATAGTAATATTATCCTCGGTAGCCTAGCGAGGCCTTGCGAAAATAATATTATAACAATTCTTTTAAATACCCTGCCTTAACTCCGGATATCTGGGCTCTTGCTCTGTCTTTTCTGATATCCTTTTAAGCGCCTTTATAAAAGATTCGTAGTAGGGCAACCTGGAATTTATTAGGTTATGCTATATTGCTATGGTATTTCTTTCTCTGCTTCCTCCTTTTACTCTTTGCGTTAATTTATCGACTTCCTTAATCCTTTAGAGCTTTTTGTAAGTAGTTCTGCTTGCTTATAAAAGTAAAAGCGGGCCTTTGAAGCTATTATCGCCAAACTTGATAGGTAATAAAAACGGCCTTTATATAGCACACGATATCGGGTTAAATGTCAGATTCTTTATAAACAGAGACCGCAGCTGGTATAGTGTTATATAGTTGCAATTTTGGGAGTGGAGTGTGTTTGCGGCACCGGTATCTTTGTTTGCAACCTCATATAGCAGAAATGAAGCTATTCGCAGATTTTTAGTTTCTGCAAGCGAGGTTTTAGCATCCTTTGTGTACATAAAAGAGAAGCTTCACGCTCTATAGTTCTTGCTCCCTTGTAGTCAATTTATCTCTTTGTTGCATACCTTGATATACGCCTATCGCCCTGTGAACGTAGATTCCTATTGGCAGACAGAACTCATGAATTAAATAACAGTTTCATAAAGCTATTAAGTAGAATTCATAAATATCTCGTATTTATAAACATTAAAATACTATGCTTCAGAGCAATGCTACCCCCGTGCAGTAGTAAACCTAGATATGCTATTGGAACCGTTTAAAAGTTGACTAGTTAGGAACAAGAGAGAAATATTTATACTATCGCGACTTTTACCTTGACTTTCAGGACGTCAGGTATTCTTTTCAAAGAAATCAACCTTCATGAAGTGCTACAGAGTGCCGCCCGGGAAGGCTAGCGAAGCGTGATTAGCTTCTTGTTGTTGGAATTGAATTGGTCTTCATTCCTACCGTTGGGGAAAAGCTCATATATATGTACACTATACTGCCCATGAGCGCTAGTAGCTTGGATTGGACCTAGTTTCACACTATCATCCAGACTTTTAACCCGGTTTTAAATATAGTATTAAACCCAAATAAGTTGGAACTATTGGAGACGAGACTGAAATTTGAGTCCGACTACTTAAAAACAAGAAAGTGATATTTATATTATTGCGGCTTTTAGCTTAATTGCTGAGTTTCCTTTTTTGGAAGAAATTAACCTCTATGGAGTAGCCCCTAGGAAGGCTAGTAGAGCGTTGTTGGTTCCAGCCTCCTTTTCTATACTGGCGCCCTGAAACCCCCCCCCCCCCTAGATATTTAACCGAGTCCTCAGTCCTCTGCAATAATAAACCCAAACAAGTTAGAAGTGTTGAGAAGGAGACCAACTAGAAATAAGAGGGAGATATTTATACTATCGCGACTTTTACGTTAACTGTCGGGTAATTTTTTTAAAAAGAAATAAAAAAATCAACCTCTATAGAGTAGAGTAAAACCTCGAGAAGGTTCGCTGTTCTATATATTGGCGCCCTGACATCCCCTCCTTCATATACTTTTGACCTAGTCCCCAGTCCCCAGTCCTCTGCAGTAATATACCCACACAATTTGGGGGTATGGAGAAGGAAACCAACTGGGAATAAGAGGGAGATATTTATACTGTCGCGACTTTTACCTTAACTATCGGGTATTTTTTTAAAAATCAAAAAAATCAACCCTCGGTAGAGTAGAGTAAACCCTCGAGAATATTCTCTATTCTGATATTCCCTCCTTTATAGACGTTTGACCTGGTCCCCGGTCCCCAGTCCCCAGTCTGCAGTAATGTACCCACACAAGTTGGGGGTATGGAGAAGGAAACCAACTGGGAACAAGAGGGAGATATTTATACTGTCGCGACTTTTTACCTTAACTGTCGGGTATTTTTTAAAAAATCAAAAAAACCAACCTCGGTAGAGTAGAGTAAACCCTCGAGAATGTTGGAATTTTGACCTGGTCCCCAGTCCCCAGTCGCCAGTCTACAGTAATGTACCCACACAACTTGGGAGTGTAGAGAAGGAAACCAACTGGGAACAGGAGGGAGATATTTATACTGTCGAGGCTCCTTCCTCAACTGTCGTGAATTGTTCGAACAAGGTAAGGTGAATATCTCTGACATGAAAAGAGGGTAGGAAGGAAGGTGAATTACAAAGCAGGGCAAAGGGAGCAAGTGAATGGACCTGCCTAGCCAGTCTCCACAAGGTGACTCGAAGCATTTCTCGGGTATAAAAGGACTGCTTTTCCCTGCAATAGAGCTGCAGCTTCAAAAATCCCTAGGGACAGATTCAGCTCTCTTGTGGTTCAAGAATAAAATGAAGAGGTTGTGGAGAGAGGACTCGAGAGTAAGAGGACGATGGATGTTGAAACCTGGAGTAGTATTCAAGGCAATTGCGTCGAGATATCACGACAGTTGCATAGCTTTGGCAACAGAACCTATACACATCAACCTCAATGTAACCCCGTCACCTTGAAGGCTTCGCCCCCTCGACCCAAACAACAGCAGCTCAACAAGACAATAAATCAGTTAGCTATTGCTATGTGCTATGTACCGCAGCCACCTGAACTTGAATTGCGGACATCAACTGGACATTTTGTACTATCTGTGTTTGCGTGGCTTGGAATGGTGGCGCCGAGGGTCTATTTATACGTAATAAAGAGTAGAAATGCAGACTAGGCATGTGGTGAATTTGAGAAGCTAACTGGGAAGGTGGCATGGGAAAGTGGAGGTGAAATGAACATCCCGTGAGAATATCCCAGCCCAGTATTTCTTGAGTATAAAAGGAGATATTTTCCTCCATGCGATAGAGCTTGCCTTTGAGTCTCGATCACGTTGGTAAAAAAAATCTCAGGTTTCGGTGCCATTCAGTTGTATTTTGATGCTAAGCTGTAAATGAGGAAGGAAACTCGGAGGAATCAGAAGAGAAGTGCAGAGTAAACCGCAGAGTAGCAATTGCAGTGATTACTAGGAAGTATTCATAAGATGCAGAGTTTGACGATAGAAACAACTTCAGCATAAAACGAAATGTTTATACGAAATGACAATAGCCCCCGTCGTCCTCCCTCCTACTCTCTCCAACAACCTCTCTACGCCCCCTGACTCACTACTCCCCAACACACCGCACTTCTAGACAAAATACCGGATTACTAGCGAAACCTCCTCTCCATGAAGAAGAACTCAACTCCAAGTTCTCGAGAACGTCAGGACTCCCACTTAAAACCACGCACTCTTCCCCTGTCCCCTCCTCCACACCCCTACTCCCTTCACTTCACCCACCAACCAGCTGGAGAAACCACCAGAACCGAACAAAGCGACAGATGTATGGATATTCATGAAGGACAGCGACGAGTTTTCAGACACCTCAGGCTGCTCGAATAATCCGATGGGTCCAGTGCCATACGCTGACAACTCTGTGCCTACTCCCTCCGTGCTACCCGCCTCATCTCTCCCATTGCTGCTTATGCACTTTATCGACCACCCGACTGACGCTAGATCACACCCCTTTGGCCTTTGGGAACCTTTTGGCATTCTTCCCTCAGCTGGTAAGTACCCGCTCCCCGATCTTTTCCCCTCATACTAGTACCTCAGTAAGCGTCTAGAAACCAGAGGAGGAAGACGAGATGTGAGAAACGTATGTATCATCTTTATTCTTCTTTACCGCGGAACCCCCCACCGCGAAAAGCCGCTGCTCAAATATTTATGAGCCTCGGTCCCTCCCGTTGCAGAGTAAGTCCTTAATGAGTGATCTGCGCCAACCGATCCATTGACATTCATCTACATTGATCATACCCTAATCATGAAACAACCGCACCAACCACCACCGCCTTCGCTGCTCTCAAGTCTAACCACCCCTTTGAACGCTACCTCCCCCAACGCTGATGCTCCAATGCTGAATCCAGTGTGTATGTCATGTGTCTTGAAAAACGGGAGGAATCCAAGACATGGATGTTTCTCAAAGGCTTCCTCCCCTATGCACTCCCTCTCCCCTACTACTCCCCTAAACTCCATCCTCCCATCCCAACCTGAAAGGTGAGAATGGGGGAAAGAGCCCCAGACAATCTACCGCTTTTTAACCTCACTCGCCCACCCCTCAATCCCCTCTCCCCTACTCCCCACCTCCAATCCCTTAATTGCCACCCCTTTCATCCCCACCGCATCCTCCAACCACTCCGCGCCCGCCATGCCCCCCGCATTCGCCCTTCGCTCCGGAATCAACTCGAGCATCGGCGTTAAGAAGTCTGCTACCCTCTTTGCCTCCTCTTCCTTAAAGTGGTATTTTTCCTTCAATACATCTGGTAAGGCCCAGTGACGGAGACGATGGATGTTGCGGAGCTCGCCTTTGCGGTTGAAGATCTCTTGGGACCACTTGCCGCTGATACACATGGATTTAGGGAAGGGGCCGAGGAGCTCGATGATTTGAGCAATATGGTCGTCGTCTTTGCCGTATTTTGTGCCAGATTGGGGGTCGAAGAGGTAGTCACCAGTTATAAGTTCGAATACCTGTTCTGGATGTTATTATCAAGTCCCAAATCCAAAGCTCAAACCTGCAACCCAGAGAGGCCGGTAGATGTTCGAGGCGGGGGGACAAACCATAGCAGCCATACTCCACACATCTGTGCTTGCACCCCACTTGGCACCGAGAATAACCTCTGGAGAGCGGTATTGTCTGGTCTGGATATCGTTCGTGAAGTGGTGGCCCGTCCAACATGCATTTCCCAAATCTGCAATCTTGACTGATATCTTCTCAAAGGTTGCATCTTCTTTCTGCTTGTCGCTGCTAGAGGACCTATCAAGTGAGATACCAGACACTTCGCGGGTGAGTAGATCACTGCTTTAATATCAGCACATATCGGATAATAGAGGGGACTAGGACTTACGCAGTCTTCTCTCTCTGTAGGTACTTCTCCTCGTCCTCTCTCTCGTTCCTGGGAGATCCATCTTTCGAGCCACCTATTGCACTACTTATTATGACGGGATCCACAGGAAGGGGGCTCTGATCTACCACCGGGGATTCATTACCTTCATACATCATCTGATTCAAACTTGTGTGAGAACCCGGCGTGCTACCAGGAAATCTCATCAAATCGGCATGATTGAAGCTGGCGTTTAAGGGACTGGGTAAAGGTTGACTGCCAGTGATAAGTGTCCGGCGTCTTCTCCGTCCATTCGGGTTCTCTTCCTTATTATCTGTCTTGGGAGATTCCTTCACATATGTCTTTACAATCTGCTCCACGTCGCCAATCTCTATCAACACATTCTCCGGCTTCAAATCTGTATGTATAATCCCACACTCACGGTGAAGATAGTCCAGGCCTAGAAGAACTTGCTTTGTGATTTGCTTCACGAGTGGCATCGGAATACCCCGGTGGTTCCATCTCTTGATCAATCCCAGGAGGTTCTCACCCAGGACCTCAAAGACCATGCAGACATGTGTGCCATTGGGGCCTTTGTGCTCAAAGGAATCCAGCAAGCTCACGACATGTTTCCGACCTGGGTGATCTGGCTTTGCGGCAACAATCTTGTTGAGTAGCTTGATCTCATCTATGGCCGTCTCGGTGTAGTGTGCGGCTGAACGGACGACCTTCAAGGCGACATGCTTTTGGGTGACATTGTCTCTGGACAGCCAGACCGTGGAGAAATGACCCCAGCCCAACTTGCGCACAACAGTGTATTTTCCATCCTTGAATTGCTCTCCCACTTGTACGGGATGGTATCCGCCCTTGCAGTAATCTTCTGAGTCTTCCTCATCGGCGGTGGTCTCTGCTGCCTCTTCTCGAGACGAGGTGGACGAAGGTGACCGGTTTATGATTGTTGATTTTGATGTGGAGGAATTAGCGGCGCCGGTCGATCTGTGGCCATGATTATTGGGGGTCAGCATGTTCTTCAGTAGCGACGACATTGTGCGGGAATGTGCAGATAGTGTCAAGCGGGATCATGGTGATGTGTGTGTTCCAGGTGTCGAGGAATGCTCAAGCGCGGTGAAAGATGAGGGGGTGAAGGGGTGAGGGGGTGAGGAAGTGAAGGAGTACGGTACGGTACAGTACAGTAGGAGGGGCGCTGTGGGAGAGAGGATACAAAAGGCGAAAGAAAGGACTTACCCTGCAGCAGCAGCTACGGCTTGATTCGACGAGGCCATGTTCGAGGCGCCCTCAGCATCTTGTTTCTGAGCGTCGGTGGTGATGATGGGCTTCAAATCCTTCTTCCTCTTCTTGTTTGAATTTCCATTGGCAGCAGAGTTTGCGACCTGCTTGGCCTTCTGGATAGCAGCCTGCTTGATCTGCGAACCGTTCATGATCTGGCTGTGATTGTGGGTTGGATTGCTAGCAGTGTTGCCTTTGCCTCTGCCTTTGGCGGGGTTTATCGGGAATTGGGAATGGTCTGTTTCAGCGGGCAGTGTTCTGGTTCTGGTTCTGGTTCTGCGACTAGAACTGGGACTAGAACTGGGACTGGGACTGGGACTGCGGTGTTTTTGCTTGGTGTGAATTGCAAATGTATGAACGTAGGATTTTGATAGCGGTGCTTCCTCGTCCAGGTCACAAAAATGATCTTGGCTTGGGAATCTCTTTTCCGCAGAGCGAAGGCAGTGGGATCCAATTGTAGAAGTCTTGATGGGAATACCAGACCTGGTTTTGACTTTGCACTATGCGTCAATCATCAGAAACACTGGCATGCGATGGTAAGAGAGGGCAGATTGCGATGGGATAGGATGCGATGCGACGCAATGCGCTGGGCTGCGGCCGGCTGCTCGGTGGACTCGGGCGATAGGAGGCGATTATCAATAGAGGTAACCAGGCAGTGTTGCGCGATGTCGCAAAGCAATGGCAGATTGGCAGATTGGCAGATGGAGGAGAGAAGGTTGTTCGTGTGGAGTTGATGGTGGGAAAGGAGTGAGGATGGGGATGGGGATGGATTTGCGGGTTTGGATATGGCAGAGAAGGAGAAGGAGAAGGAGAAGGGACGCCGCGGTAGCTATGGGACATGCAGACGATGGAGCTGCAGCGCCAGTAGTTGTCGAGGAAATATAAGGGCTCGTTGGAATAGAGCAGCACCAGGCGCAGGAAATAGCCTCAGCTATTCGTCTGGATGGAAGGCTGGTGGATTTCCTAGCGGGGTTTGTTTAACTTGTTGAAGAAACATGCGCCTCGCCCGATCTACTTTGTACTATACAAACTCGCAAACGCTTGTTGATGACCTAGCCTCGACTTCCATTGGCCTCTCAAACATCATATTTACCAGTTACTGTAGTGCCAAGGGAGAGAACTTGTTCTAATTCGTGCACCTAACTATAGTACGCCGTCATGAGGTGACCTTTTTATTCCCCTCGATCCATTTACGCCGAATAAATACAAGTTTCGTCCCTTTCAAGTCTCTCCCTTCGCCCTCCTCTCTGACAGGAGGGGTTGTGGTCTCAAGCCATCGGCTTCTATACATATTCTCGCTGGGGTAGCTCCTCAAATAGAGAGTCTACCCAAAAGCCAAGCCAGATAGATTCCCGACCAATGAACTATCAATAAAAGAACTTGCAGAGAAAGAGATTACTAACGAGGTAAGACCTCCTTCACCCCCAAACATCACATAAAATCTCCCCCTGCTCTTTGCTGGTATCGCTGAAGGTAGGAGTATCGTAATGTCTTATTTCGTGTTCTCTACGACCAAACTATTCTAGTGGTGGCGCAATTCTCAGCTCGTGCTATTCATTTCCCCTGTTCGTTTCTTTTTGTGTTGTGAGATTGGAGGCCGAAAATGAGGTATAGCATGCGGTCGCTGGCTGGGTGATGATATATCTCCGATGGTATAAATAAGACGCTATATACGAAGTATTTTAGATCTCACTTCATCCGTTTATACTTTTTACCTTTGGCAGGGCTGAACCAGGGTATTGAGACGGTAAGTGATGATCATGGGAGGCGAGACAAGGGGTTTACTAACAATCATTCCAATGTCAACATTAAGCACGCCTCTTAATCATCATGCTTATCCAAGATAGTCACAGTAGCATTAGAGAGCAATTGGAGCCCAACTAGGTTTGAAAATCCAGAAGTCTTCGTATCACTCTTTTCTTCGCAGAAGAGTCATGGTAGCACTTATCACATTCAAGTTTTCTCTGGATTTTGCTGGATTTTTATCCCGTTTCAGACGCTTCTTCTCTGTGGCATCTTGAAGTCTTTTTGGACCTCAAAATCTCAATTTTGGGTTCCCTCGTCTTACTACCTCACTTGTTTCCTATCCCAACCTCCTCAACTCCCAAACCGAACTTCTGAAATCTTGAGATTTTCCTTACAAAAGTCAATAACCACAGCTCACAGGTCCCGAGTCTTCATACCTTACGATTTGTTGCTAAGATCTATAGGCCTTGCTTACCGCACATCAGCGTTTACCCTGACCGATTTCCGTATCCAAGCCAGTCATTCAGCCATTCTCGAATATCCAGGATATTTTAATTTTCAAAAAGAAACAAAATACTGAGACGAGATTGAATCTTGAATTAGGACTGAATATCAAAGCCGGGTGCAAGAAATATAGCTCTTACCTCATTTGAAATTTCAAGTACAGAACCTTAGTTCGTCTCCTTTACCTTGACTCCCGCACAATGCTATATTCACCCCCCAAAGTCACCCACCTAGCCTCTGCATTTCCCACAAAAACCCTGCTTCTGGAACTTGAATTCCATCCAATTTTTCCCAGAAGAAATTCGTTTTAAATACCTGCAGCTCTTCGGCACCAGGTGTCACATATTAAGCCCAGTCTCCTCCCCAGCCTAAGCAGGAATTAAGATTGCTAGAGCAGTTTCTAGTAAGGTATACATGGCTGCAGCTGCTTTACAACACTACGTTCTATATTTTATAAGTAAAGAATGAACTGTTGTCATTAAAGAACCAAGTGTCACAGTTACCATAACTTCCCAGGGTAATAACTAGAGGGCAACTCATAACGTTTCCTACTTAGACGTCATTTCTTTCCCAGTCAGGACAGAGCCTTAAAGGAGCTTGATATCTATTACTATTGGTTCTAGCATACCAAATATCTTTATTTTAATCACTTTATAGTCGGTCAACTTTGAAACTAGAAGTGGGCTTGCCTAGCTATATTCCAGATTCACTTAGCTACTTCACCTACTGCACTCCCCATCCCTCTTTATGCCCAGTGACAGCTGAAAACTCCCCTATGGCATCCCCTTCACTCATTCCTCCTATTCCTCCTTATCCCCGCTCACAGTGTCACAGATAAAAAGTCAACCCCCATTTTCATATTTCCCCTTTCTACCACCTATTGTCTATGTCAATAGCCAGGAACTATAAATATGAATTTTGCATAATATTGCGTCTTTTTAAACTACACTATTCATACATCTTTGCTCCCAAGCCCCCTGGGAATGCCTGACATCACTGACTATCTATGCACCTCCAGAACTGCACTCCCTGTCTTGCACTCCTTGGAAGTGCAGTTAAGCAAAAGAAAACTGTTGTTACTAAAAAAGCAACTGCCACTATTAAGCTGAGCTTGCAAGATAGGAACTTTGAAGAAAGCATGGAGCAGTTACAGAATAGCAGTTCTTTATCACAGTTCTCAGCCTTTTCAAAGAGTGTTGAGCCACCCCTGAAGTTGGGGGATGCTAGAATTTAGTGGTTTGTGGGTGATTTTGTTTGGTTGTGCCAGGTGTCTTTGTGGTTAGCAGAGTTTCGACGAGGTTCTGAACTGTGACTTTATAGTCGGGGGAATGAGAACTGAGAGGGTATTCGGGATTCACTTGCCTACTTCACCTATAGTCCTATACTTTGCCTGCTTCACCTTTACTTTGCCTTCCCTCTAGTTTGTCCCACTTCTTGGAGGTTGAAGGGTTATAAATAGCCCCAGAAGCATGGAGCGTCTCTCCTAATATCACACCACCAGAGGAAAGTAAATGGAACATAAGGGCTACTTGACTCACTACCAAGTAAAGTCCCTTTAGGCTAAAGGTATTGGCGAGGGGTAGGATCGTTTGTATAATACTTTGGCTTATATATAGGCTTTTGGGGTGTAGTTGGAGAGGGTTGAGTGCAACCTGCCAAGCTATACTATATAAGCGAGAAACTGAGAATTAATATAACTAATAACAGAATAACTAATGTAAGTAATTAATAATAAGAATAAATAAATAATAAACCCCCAGCTGTCCCAGGCTTGTCTTTTTCATATCTAAGAGGTCCTTACTTTAAATATTTGTTTAACCCAAATAAAACAACTGGCAATAAAACCCACTTACAACTCCCCTTTACCATAGTACTTTAACGACAGTATTTCCGCTTCTGCTCACTTTTATTTTCCCTTTATGATTTAATATATAAAAGCATATTTGGGGTATAACCCTCTTAAAACTTAGCTATTTTATTATAGTGTTTATCTTCGCCTATTTTTCAATCTACTTTGTTTTTATAATTTAGAAGAAATGTTGCACTATTATTAACTCAAGAAGAAATAAAAGTATAAGAAAGCTACTTAATAGCCTATTATTTCCCTTATAATATCTCCGAGAACGTGTTATTTATTACGGCATCTTTCAGAGAAACATTTGACAGTATTATATCTCTGTATTTCAATGCTATATTTCGATTTCTTTTAAGTGGTTATTAAAAGCTTGTGGAAAGTTGCTAATAAATTATCAACGGCTCTTATTGTGATTGCTCTCGTAACTTTTTTACTTGGGGGACGGACGGCAGGATTAAAGGCAAAATCTGAACACAGCTAAAAAAAAAAAACTAAAAAAACTAGTTACTTCCAACGGCATTTCCTCTTCACTTGAAAGTGGAAAGGGAACACTTGATCATAGGGCACACGTCTCCTATTCTGCGCTCGGTGGCTCTTAAACTCGCTTGAGTTTCTCTTTTATATCTCTCTAGAATGCTGAGAGAAAGTCTTGGATAAGTAAAGGGAAGAAGTGGGGCATTTATATTATAGCACGTAATGGCGTTAAGAAGTATATATTTAGTCCTGCTACTCTATTTGTAAACACCAGACGTATCAATACAGACTATTACAGGACCACCACTGTATATTGTTAAGCCGTATCAATTCACTTGGTATCGAATTCGCTGCTGTATATAAAATAGCAAGACGTATCCCTCCTATCTTCTTTTCCGTTCTTCGCTCTAGGTATAAAAGACCTATTTTAACTTGGCCTACAGTACACCATGATATGTTTATAAGTCTGTTCTTAGGATCGCCTTGTCTCACTACCCGCCTGCTGCAACTGAACTATCTTCCTTCTTCCCCTACAAAGCTTTCTGGCCTAAGTTGCAATATCGAAACTTGCACCACGAAACTTGAATCCTGAAGATTACCATAGTTATATTTTTTTGTCGTTTGACTTCCGATTTACTTATAATCAAAGCAGAAATTGTATCAAGTTACGCATATATCTCAATACTTAATATAAATTCAAGTCCGTAGATCTAGGTTCCAGAATTCACTTTACGAGCTTAGGCAGCGTGAGATAGCTTTCCTTAACCCTATCTTTACCTTTGCAGGTTGGCAAGGTCTTTGCTCTCCTCTCTTGTGAGGTTCAACCGCTCCTTTTATAGACTGGGCGTTGGTGGAGAAATGCTTGTAGTCAGAAACGGGAAGGAGGGAGGGATTCGCTTGCTGTCCAACTCACCTTGGAGGAGAAAGTGCGCCAGGGAACCACTCTTCCACCTTACCCTCCCTTAAGTATAAAACCCCCCATTTTCCTCAAGGCCCACATCTCAGCTATTTGAGCATGTAAAGTTAATGGTCTATTGTTTTGCGGAGTCGCAGTGCCATTTAGTATTGGCTGTAACTACTCCGAACCCAAGCTTTTCCAATCTCGAAAGTGGATGCCATAATCTCAAATTCAAGGGTTTGGGGTTCTTCTCTCAGTGGGATTCACTATTGTTTCAAGACCGAAATTAGGCGTTGTTGTCAGAACTTCTGCGGTTGAAGTAGGTGCCAACAGTCTGCCTTCCCTTAAACTCCATCCTGAATCTTGGGTCCCAACCCCTAATTCGAGACTATTATACTGCTCCTCTTCCATCCCGTTAGAAGCCCAAAGACTTCATATATAATGAAGTGGAAAAGCCATTGTTGCATGAATTCGGTCGAACTGGGAAGAGGATGCTTCTTCTTTACCCGAGATATGGGTCAGCGCTTGCTTTCTTGGGATTCTCAAAACCTAGGGAGTGAATTGGCGAGCTGAATATAAAATAGAAAAGTCATAATGACCAGGTAGGAAGGTGTTCAATCAGAAC
>JAPZPB010000317.1:0-46370 GCA_037952635.1 Bryoglossum gracile | reverse complement strand
GAGGGAGAGAGGGAGAGAGGGAGAGAGGGATGATATTGGGCAGGTTTGAGACTGGTCTTGGTTTGGTATTGGTATTGGCATTTATTCACATCAACGGAACCCAACCAGAGACCAAAGCCCAAAGCCCAAAGACAAAAAGCGATTCTCGCCGAACGGCAGGTCATAACTTGAAGGTCGCATTAGGTGGCTAACCAACTTCCCAGCTTCTGGGCAGAGGTGAGTGAGTGAGTAAGTGGATTGAGAATCCGAGGCAAAGAGAGCAGGGGACAGGATGGTAGTATAACGAAACACTTTCATAATGATTTATCAGTCCGCTACGTCAGTATATAAACTATAACCAAACAACAACCAACTATTTCATCGTATGAATAAAGCTTTGTCTGGCTGTTAAACTGTTTCGTTTCAGTGAGGGCCATTTATCCGCGGAGTGTGTGTGCTCCGTGCTAGGGAGAGAGGTGCTCGTTGTGAAAGCGAGGGAGAGCAAGCTATTCGGCAGATGTCAAAATGCGCGATATGTCATAAAGGGAGGGAGAAGGGCGGCGCAATTCACTGTTGGTTGAGCTAGGGGAATTCACACGCATTTGTATTTGGTGAATTCTTGTTGGTAGGTTGTATCTTAAGGTGCTTGCTTGCTTGGAACTTGACAGGTTGGGATAAAGCGGGTTGAAATTTAGCCTGGTACTGGGGTTATTAATCGCTGTTCGTGGGATCTTTAGAAAGGGGAGGGGAGACGGGCTCGATGGTAAGAGGAGTGAATTCATGGTTTGCCGGGTAATGTTCGGACACTGTGTCTTGTGGTTAGACTTGGGATCCTTAGGGAGATGATAGGGGTGATGTTTTTTGATTGTAGGTGAGTGGATGGGGAGGACTGTTATTGGGAATGGAAGCAGATGGATTTGGGGAAATGAGAGAGGGGGTAGAGAGGTGTGGTTGAGGTGTAGGGTAGCGATGTTGGGGGCGAGGAGGGAGGAGGGAGGACTGAGTTACTTGGTTGCAAGTTTGGAGGCATATTAAGGGTCGGTGTAGAGGGCATAGGGAAGGGCGAGGTGGTAAGGATGGGTAAGTGGAGGTGATCAAGTAGTAATTGAGACTTGAGTGATGTGTATCATGTATTGTATTTTGGCTTGAAAGAAGATCACTTTATGTATTTTTCAAATCTAATTCCACCTTACTCTTAATCCGCGCCCATGGTTATTGAATGAGAGTAGTGGTGAATTAACCCAAGAATTCACTAGATTCACTACAAACCCAATCCAATCCAATCCAAGCCAACGAGCAAGCAAATTCAAGCTTCTGAAGTCTATGCAAATCATTTAATCAATTAATTTCAAGCCGTACCTAGCAAACTCTTTTCAGACTTCTTCTGCCAGTCCCCAGGTACCCGCTGTACACTGCCCTCCCTATCATACAAACTCTCCACCGTCTCTAAGAGCTTTTGCCTTACAAAGCCCTGATACCGCCACCCAAGCCATGAAGTCAAAACCATAAACATGGTTGCCGTAATGCCCACCGTAATCCAATTAACAGTCGAATGCCTCGTATCCTCTGTATCATCCGTGACGTTCACAAACGCCTGATTCAACTTCAGCCAGTAAGGCGTATTGGTGTAACAAAAGCAATTGCGGAATACTCAAATAATTTGCATGGCTGTGCCGCCTATACAACTAAAGAGGGATAGGAATAGAGGGAGGTAGATTCCAAAGACATTGCAGATGCTCGATAGTATAACAGAGAGAAACCCCCATCGACGCCCATAACAGGACTCTGGTTCCACCTCGCCCCGCTGATCCCAACTCCAGTGATGCCGCGCAACAAATACAATGCAGAGAATAGCCTGGCACCCAGCATAGATAATGAAGCACAGAGACCGACAGCCCCAACCTATGGGTGGTGTTGCGAAAGCTACTAACGCTCCTGCACTCGGGGGAAGTACAACAAGAGCGAGGGCGAGGACGAGAATGCCAAGCCACCAGAAGATCCCGACTTCGAGACGGCGTGTATAATTGGATCTTGTGTAGGCCTGGCTCCTGCGGACTTTCTTCCACTTATCAGAGCCGCGACGCCACATCGACACTGGCTGGAAAGTCGTCTCATACACCTCACTCAGCGTATAGAACACCGCCCATCCTTTCAAACATCTCACCGCACCATCCTAGCCATCCCCAAACCCTCTCCTCCCTGGCTTCACCGTCCCGTCATCATCTCTCTTTTGGCCCACAATGGCCGTTGAAGTCGCCGAGGAGGCTGAGCTGCCGAGCAGCCACTGGAACGCCTCCACTTCACTTCCGTGTAACCTTCCTGGAAGAGCCTCACGCAAATCCAATTATCTTGGCGTCTTACCAATACTCGTCTATCTTACCCTTAGGTACTGAATGGTAGTATAGGAATATCTTTTGCGGGAAAGGAAACAAGTAGTTCAAAGATACTTGCTTAAACTCTAATAGGGAAAGGTAGTACTATGGAATAGACATCGTTAGATGCCCCCAAAGTCGAAGTTAGAGTTTAGATATTTGGAGATAAAGGTCCGAGGAAAGATTCAGGTATAGATTTGAGCCCTTACTGGCTAGGTTTGTAGTTCGCGATTCGTGATTTACTTTTATGGGGCGGAGTGGAGTGGATCGCAGTAGATTGTGGGAATGAAGTGGGCGTGGGGTACGGGAAGATCAAAAGTTTCGGCTCATTAGCTAGCCTCTTTGGGACTTGTATTTTCTCTTACCGACTTTTACAACTCTTATCTCCACATAAAATATAGGTAATTAGGAAAGCTAATGCAGTGTTGCTTGTCTGCACAGAGGTACAGGACTAAACAGTTGTGATATAATTAGAAAATAATGAATGTCAGTCATTCCTATGGTATATATAACTCCTGAGAACACGTAAGCTTTCACATACGACCATAGATTAAGGAACACTAGGCTTTCTCATTCCTCGATTTACAAACTAGCTTTAATTCGGCCTTTCAAACTCGTTTTCCCTTTATAGAAAACAAAAATCGGATTTCGGAAAATATAAATCTCGTTTGCTTTAATTCGGCCTAATTTTCCCTTAGCGGAAACCGAAAATCGGATTTCGGAAAATGCAGATTTCATTTTATAATATAACAAATAACTAATACCTATTATTAGATACTAGTCTTTATAAGGTGCAATGTTGGGTTTTAGGTTTTAGAGATAATGCCTGGAACTTAGTTTATAGAAACTAATAAAACAATATAAAAACATATTAATAAATATAAGCGATTCCCTCTAGTATATCTATATTAGCTTTTCCTTCTATATTTATATTAATTAAATCTATTTTATATTATACTAATGCCTTTCTCTTAATCTCTCCTTTGCATTAGATCTATCCTTGCTATTTCCTATAGCCTAGAACCTAGGCTCTTAGAGAAATAAGTAAATCACGATATAATAATAAAAATATTTAAACTTGCAAACGTTAGTCGCTTTTATAATATAATATGCAAGGAGAGCAAAGTAGATATTGGCATTATTTATATAAGCTGCTAGTCCTTAGAAGAATATACTTAGCAAGGCAGGATTATAGGGAGGGGGTTGATTAGAGCTATTAACGTATACTAGGCCCGATTAAAGTATAAAGGGGTGTTTTTCTAGGCTAAGAAGCCTTTAATTAGAATCGCTACTATTTATAAAGATTATTATAACTAGTCGGATTTAAATAACCTTATTAATCAAATTAAGCAGATTGCTTATTTTAAAAGGAAAGATAGAATTAGTAGGAATATAATATTAAGGATAGTCTAGAACTAGATTAAGAAAACTTTAGCTTATAAAGTAGTTATTTTAAAATAAAAGAAGTTAGTTGCTAGAATGCTATAGATTATAGATAATAAGGGAAAATATATAGAATAGTCTTAGTTATAAAGTTTATACTCCTCTTTAGTAAGGTAGAAAAGCGGGGTATAGTTATTTTTAAATAGAATATAGACTTTTTCCCCTTAAGTTTAAAGATACTATAAGAAATTGCTAATTAATATAAACTATAAGATATAAGTTATTTAAACTTAAAATTTTAGATATATTTTATATTATATTTAAATGCGGCGGCTTACTTAAAAGTAGCTAATAAGCTTTTATAAAATAAAAAATAATTATTTATTTTATATAAGTTAATTAGCTAACGCCTTAAGGGTTATTATTAGCTTACTGCTAAACTAAGACTCGTTATTAGGCCATCTATCGATAGCGAAGCAAGGCACGTGGCGCTTTACTTTGCCGCCCCGAATTTCTAATATTAGAATCTAGAATCCGGGATCTTATCTTTAGGTTTTTAAAAAGCGCGCTGCTTTCCTTAATAATACTTGAAATAGGGAGTAAAGCGTTAGCATAATAATCTATATATAAGGAATATTACGCTATAATATCTTATTCGTTTTATCCTTATCGACTAAGATATCTATATAGAGTATTAATAAGCGCTTTAATAATAGATTTAAATCTTTACTAAGAAAAGCTTATAAACTTGCACTTCTTAATAGAGATATTATTATATTAGTAATTATTAAAAGAGGCAAAAATATAATAACCTTTTACTCTAAACTTAGTTATACGGCTTCGCTTCGCAAGATTATAAGCATTTAAGCTATTAAGGCCTTATACAAGTACTAACTATCTACTAGATATAAGGCCTAGTTCTAGGACTAAATAACTTCTTAACTATTACTAAATTAATATATAATGCTTTATTAATATCTTTCCCTTAGCGTTACCGACTTTAGTTAGAGAAAATTGCTAAATAAGCTATAGAGCTTAGTAGTAACTTTACTTTTATAATAGCAGACTAAAAATGCTCCTCGGCCTCTATTAAGCCCCCGCTCTATATATGCCCTACTTCTAGGCAACTCTACTCCTTATTACTAAGTCTTTTTACGCCTCTTAATATATTAACCCGCGATATTGCGATAGCGATAGCACTAGAAATAGGAAGCATACTAGTCTTAATGCTAGCTATAAAGGAAAGGATATATTTTCTATAGGTATTAACGTTACCTAGGATTAATAGACTATTATCTTACCTAGCAAGGCAAGTCGTTCCTAGGCGGGTAATACCGCTATAACCTTCTGCTAGAATAATATTAAAACGCCCTTATATCTACCCCGAACCTTACAAGCTTCTTGCGCTAAGAAAGAAGCTATATGCTACGAAGAAGGAAGATAATAATTATATATTTCTTAAAAGTATCCTTATTAACTATAGTTTATAAGGAAGGAGATCCTACTCCTATTAAGCGTAGTAAAGAGGTATAATTAGTTTTAAGTCTTAGAATAATAACTAGAATAAAATTATAGTACTATTTAGCTTTATAATTTATTTCCCTAAATTTTGTATTATAATATTAAAATTTATAATCGAGATCGAAAAATTATACCTATTCTAGAGTAACTTAATATAATCTCTATTAAATTATATACTTAAATATTTATGTTTTTTACTTACTAGGGTTATACTTAAATCAATTTAGCCTAAACTTCTACTAGCTATAAAGGTTTTAACTTAGGGAGATTCTCTAATATCTTTAGCCTTTTCTTTTATACTAATAATCCTTTAGTTTATCCCTAGATCTTTATCTTAGCTTATTTTTAGTTATAATACTAAGCAATCTATCCTTATTATTCTCTTTCCCTTTTAGTGCAACTGAAACCCTAACCCTTTTAAAGAGCTTCCCTTTAAACTGCCCTAGGTAAAATCCCGTATACTCCTAATTAATTATCGCATTCACTTTTAGAGTCTTAGAATCAATAATCACGTTATTTGTTAATAAGTTGTTATAGCAAAACACTAGCTTTTTGGACTTAAAAGGCTTTATCTTCCATTGCTAGCAGCTACTTTTAACTATAATACGATATAGTAGTTTAACTTAAGTATATTAGTATAAATAGGTTAAGGAAACTTGTTAGTAATATATATATAAAAATTAAAAACTTATTCTAAGCTAGATAATTAATAAGGATAGAATTCTCTATCGCTAACTTATTTACTTAGCCGCCCTTTTATCCTAGACTATAATAGTCTAAGTATATTCCCTATTCTTACTATACTTCTTTAATTTTATAGTTATATACCCCTTTATTTTAAACCTATACTTTAAATACAACCCTCTTCTTTCTAGAGTTGCTATTAAATATACCCTTACCTTCACCCCTTCCTTTTCTGCTTCTTATTATCCCTACTTTACTAATATCTTGCCTAGCCCCTTTCTCTAATGCAACGGCATAATATATATTATATTCAACTCTTTATTTATAAACTAATTAGCTATAATCCTATCTCTTTAGTCTAATTAAGAGTCTTAAAACTTACTCTAATCTATATCCTTATTATAAATCCTATTTAAAACCTAATCTATTATCTTCTTTATATTATTTAGAAACTCTAGATTTATACTATTAGGCTATTCTAGTATTTTATTCTATGGTTTTCGCCCCTTAAACTAGGTTGCAAATGCTATAATTGTTTTTATTTAGTTATATATAATCTTAATTGTTTATATGCCGTCGCCTTCTTTATTAAACTTAATTAAACTTGCAAGATAGTAGGCTCTTATTTTCTCCTTATTAATATTAATATAAGTAAGGTAATAGTAAGGGTTGTTTTTAAAGGATAAGATTAAGATCTTTATAAGAGCATAGTAGTTATAAGGGATAGTGATAAGAGATAAGCTATATTCTTCTAGGGCTAAAGGGGTTTAAATTATTTCTAGTAAAGCTATTCTTAATGCAAGGGGTAGTAAGTAACTTTAATATGCGTAATTAGAGGTATAAAAGTAAGAAACTTCTAATAACTTAGTAGATTTATTATATAGTAATATAAGGGAAGCAAGAAATCGATATTAAATTGTTAGTGTTTAGACTATGCATTATTCCTTAGTAAGCATAGATTATAGAGTTAAACCTAGTCTAAAGGTGCTTAACACGTAGCTTATTTATCCTTATGTTTTCAAGTATTTAAGTCTAGGAAATAAGCTTAGTAGCTTAATAGTATTTTTTATCTTTTCGCTATCTATATATCGATATACGCTTAAAGAGATTTTTATTTCCTTAGTCTAGATCCTTAAGATTATGCAACTTCCCCCTTTTATAAGATAAGCACTATAAGTAGTAATCTATATGCCTTAATAGAAAGTAGAGAAAGGAGTTAAGGGAGTTAAATTTATTATAGAAAAGATTATCTTTAAACTTAAAATATATATTATAAGAAATCTTAAAGTAATTATAATTCTCTTAAAAGTCCGTTATAAGCTTATTCTAGTTACTTTCCTCCTTATTATATAGATATTAATATTGCTGAGCTAGGATCGCAAGTCGCTTAAATTTAAAATTTTAATATAGTTTTATAAAATAGTCCTAAATCGGGCAAAGCATTAGCTAGCACGCTGCTTTTAGAGGATTAAAAGTTAATCCTAAGCTACTAGTAAAAATCTAGTGCGCTATAGTCGCAATTCCTATTAGCGTTATTAATGCTACGATATTTAGATATCGAGAATAGGGCTTATCTTTTCTACGTCTTTATATTCCTCCTTTAGCTAGCAAAGGTCGTGGTATCGCTAATAAAGGATTTGCTAAGCATTAGAGACCCTACTTAATAGCGCTATAATAGAGTATGCCTCTAAACCTAGTGCTATTTTAACCTAGTCTAAGAAAGTCACCTTATAGAACGCTAACAAGACTATATAGTAGACTTTATTAGCGATTATAAAGGGATTTCCTAGAGCTGCATTTTATAGTATCTAGGACTAATTCTAAATAAGATTATATACTAGTTTTAGAGTAAGGAGCTTAGAAGCTCTCTAGCTTTATTATCGGTAGCCCACGCACTACTATTTCCCCCTTAAAGGCTAATTAAGAGGGAATTAAGAGCAGGATCCTACTATATAGATAATATATCCTAAAAGGCCTTGCGATCCTTGAAAGGAACTAATATAAGGAGCTGCTAAGTCTTATAAGAGTTAGAGACTTAAAGCCTTGCTAAAGCCCGCTATAAGTCGATATTTTCGATAGGCTCGGATCCCTTTAATAAGGAAGTTAAGCATAGGGTATCAAGGCTATAATAATTGCAAGCTATCCCTAGATATTTATAAGGAGAATAGCCTAATAATTCTATAGCAATAAAATAAGTAATTAAGGGTGCAGAGATTATATAAGGGCTGCTATAAAGGCATAAGGCAAACTTGCAAGGAATATAAGTATTAGTTAAGATCGAGGAAGGAATAGTAAATATAATTAATTAAGGGTATATATTAATTGCTTCGTTATGCTCTTATAATAGTAAAGGTAAGTAATAGGAAATAAAAAGGGCTTATATAAGTTGCTTCGTTCTATAATATCTTCTTATATATAGAACTAGATCCCTATATTCTAGCAAGAAACAAAGAAAACAATTCAAAGACTAATAAATATATAGCCTAATACCGCTTTTACTAGGTTATATATAGATCTATCTGCTTATTCGTAGAATTAGCAAACGAAGGGAATTTTAATATCTATATTATACTAGGTATAGATTATATATTATAAATCTAAAAAAATAGATCTTAAAGAACTAGTCGGAAGCATAATATAAATAATATATATAAGTGCGATACTAAGATTTAAGATAAACCGCTAAACCCTATACTAAAGATGCGGAGCATTATTCGGATTTATAGCTAAAGACGCGGGATACCGACTGCATATACCTTACTAATTACGCGTAGTCTATATAATAGGTTTAGTGCAAAAATATAAACGTCTTTCTATTCCTTTAGACTAGAGTTTAAGCAACTCTCTATCTATACGCAATAGGAAACGGCTTTAGTATAAGTTCTATTATTAATAACCTTTATGCGCTAAAGCTTAAAGAGAGATTAATAGCTCTTAACAACTTATATGCGAAGGTATATTTCCACGACTTATCCTCGAACTTTGCTAAATATTTAGCTAGCATAAAGAGATTAAAACATATCTTAAATCTAAATATTATAAGGGTTTATAGCCTTATCGGCAGCTAAGTTAAAGATATCCGCATTTAAAAGCTATCTAAACTAAGGAAACTATGCCTACTAAGCAGCAACTAACTATTATAAAGTATAATTTATAGTCTAAGAACCCGAATAAATTTTAGGTAATATTGTCTTTTACTTTTATATTACCTTAAACTTATCCTAAGCCCTTATGCTTTATATATGCTAAGACTATTTAAAAGGAGTTAGCCGATTATAATAATTATTTGCGTAGAAGGTTCCTAGCCTTATTTTAGTTAAACTATTTTAAGGCAAAATATCTAGAGCAGGAAAGAGGTTTTAACCGTGAATATATAGACCTTGGCTATAAAGTATTAGGTCCTAGGGTTAAAGATAATAATTCGATTATCTTTAAGCTATATAAGCAAGTGGTAGTAGGGAAAAGATATAATATACTTATAACGAAATTCGGTAATAGAATCCTCTTAGCTATTCCTTTAAATATTAGTAGTTTAATATAAGGAAAGGTGCTTTCTAAGGTTATCTTAAGCTAATTAACTTTAAGGCTCGAGAAGAAATTACCTTTTATATAGATGCTTTTTAATACCTAGGCAAATAAGATTATAAAAGACGTCTAGGTGCAGCAAGCAAATAAATTACGCAAGCTTAGTATAGATATCTAATAAGTTATCTTAAATACATATCTTTATTAGCAAGCAAGCAATTTGTCTTTATCTTAACTATCGAAGAAACGGAAAACAAATACTATAAAGACTAGGGTCTAGTTAAGTATCTTAAGTATCCCTTGTTCGCGGACTCTACTTGCAACACTACTAATATATACTATAGAAGTATGCTATATAAACGAGGTTAATTAGTATTATAGCGGGGTTAGCTTTTACTAGAGCCTTTATATAGCACTTAATAAAGCCGGCTATTTAAGGAATATGCCTAATATTATGCGTATCGCAGAAAGCTTAACTATTACTAGCCTTACTATTAGATTAGCTTAAACTAGTATAAGGAATTTGGGAAGCCCTAGGGCTAAGACTAATAATCGAACTAGAGATTAAGGCAAGGAAGGGGCCCCTTAGAGTGCATATTATGCAATAACTAATTAGGAACTAAGCATAGGACTAAGCTATTATAATATAAGTAATATCTTATACTATTAACTAAGAACTAAACTAACTAAAAGCTATTAATCTAGGAGACCCTATGCTTTTAAACCTTAGCGCAAACGACTAAGTAATTTGCTAAAGCAATATATTCCAACTAATGCCTTTTAAACTAGAAACTAACTCTAAACCCTTCTAGCTATATTACTTTTAGCTAGATAGAGACAAAGACTTCTTTCTACTAGAGTCTTTTCGGTATAACGATAATAATCTAAGGGCATTAAGTAGTCTAATCTAATATAAGAGTAAAGCCACTTCCCCCGTTTATATTAAGTAGCTATTGCATATTGCTTTTAACTAGAAGAGCATTATCGCTTATTAAGTTTTTATTAAGATTATCCTCGAATTTTAGCAACTTATTCTTATACGATAGCGGGCTTAACGCGAGGAATATTATAACTTTTCTTAACCTTATATTTTTTTTCCTAGTCTATCGAGCGTAGTAAAGCATAAGGAATAATCTTTTAAGTTAAGTATCTTTAGCTTAAAGGAATTCTGCCGCGAGTCTTTTGCTTATATTCTATAATCTTATTAGTAAGATAGAATCCACTAGGTTAAAGATGCTAAAATTTCTATTCTTAAAGCACTACTTACTTTAAGGAAATCTATTACTAATATATTTATTTTCTATAAGTTTATATTCTTTAAATACTTATTAAAGTTTACTGCGGTATCCGGCTTCTTATCGATAATGCTAAGGTTATATGACTAGATAAACTTAGCTAGTTTTATATATGCTATATTAGTGGCTTTAGGATTAACTAACTTTAGGATAAGTCTAGATAAAGCTATAGTTAGAGGATATAAGGAGGTCTTAGGATTTTCTAAGATAGATATTTCTATTTAGGGTTTCGTCCTTAAGCAATAAGGCATTAGTCTATTTTTATTGTGCCTATAACTTAATAAAGCATTACTGCACTTGCTAATAATATTATTAAAACTTCTAGCATACTCGCTATTATAAAGATTAATATTAGTAAAGGTAATAAGCTAGTTATAGTTATATTTAATTTAAACCGCGATTTTATAGCTTATATAAGTTTGGCTTTAATCTGTAAGGATACGTTAGGGAGCTAGGCAAAATATCTTTTCTATATAATTTTACCCGTCGAATTATATAGCCCTAAATATAAGGTTTTCTATATTAATAGTCTAAATCTAACAACGTTTAATAATAGCTCTATAGTATATACCTATATATGCTTTTAAATATTAAAGTTAAGTTATATCTTATATATATCGCAAAATCCTCTTGCTATAAGACTACTTAGATATATATTTTATATCGGGGAAAGCACCCTATATAATCCAGTCCTTAGCGGGTTCTAGTAGCGCTTCTGCTTGCGCAACTTAAATCTTATACTTAAACGACTTTCGGTATTAGACTAGCAATTCCAAAAAATTAACTAGAAATATAACTAGAGCAAGTAGTTAATAAATCTTAACTTCTAAGTATACCTTTTAAGCATTATAGTTAGAAACCCCAAGGATCCTAGCAGAAAATCCAGATATATTACTAGAGGATATAAATAAGAAATTACGCTAGCTAAGAAGCTTTAAATTTATGCTAGAGGATAAAGTGCATAATGCAAAAGGTAGAGTATTATTATTTCTAAAAAGACTTTAATATCGAGGAGCAATTAAATAATCGTTATAACGTGGTTAGTGTTTAAGGATAAGGTTAGAAGGGTTAAGGCTAAAGGAAGTTAAGATTAAAAGCATGCTAGTAGAGTCTTATCTATCTTTTCCTCGCTTAAAAACTATTATCTAACGAATTAATCATTTCTCCCTAATACTACTTTATACTTTTAAAACCCTATATAAATATACTCGCGTCCTATAACTAACTATCTTACTACCTCTTATCGTTACTACCACCGCCCTCTAGCTCTTTTCTTTCCCTTGCCCTTAATGCTAAGTTAAGGGCCACGCCTAAACTTATCTGCTATTACTAGCCCTATATCGTTATATATTCTTAATTAATTAAAGGGTAAAGTGGCTTAGTAGAAGGATAATAAGGATATAGAGAGTTAAAAGCGATAGCTAATAATAACTTCTTTTGCTTCTTAAAAGCTAGTAGCAAGTTTTAGTTACCCTATTCTCTACCGCTCTTATTTAATAGTATATAACTATTTCGTAAGCAAAGAGTAGGGCGCTAGTTCGTCTAATGCGCCTTCTATTGTTTCGTTATTACTATAATAGTTAATCTAGTTTTCTAGATCTAAGGGTATAATAGTAAGAGTAGGGCTAGCCTTAGGCAAGCGTTGGCGTTAAGCCAAGTCGTCTTACTTAAGTAAAGGACTTAGATAGAGGTTATCGCTAATTACGTCTTTAATATCTTACTAAGGTCTATAGTTAAGCGGTTTAGCTAGTTTACTTGCATATTATTAGGAATATTCTTGCTATAGTAGTAAAGAGCGATTATATATACCTCGAGTGTCTTAGCTATTATAATCGTTTAATCTTAACTATTTTTAACTAAGTAAGCTTCTACTAGTATCGAGAGCAGGCTCTTTAAGGTGCTAGAGGGTATCTTCGGGATTCTAGTATCTTATTAAAATCCCTTAGCATAATATTTAACTCTAAACCTTTTCGATTAATAGTAACTCGCTATCTATATCGTTATTATAGTCGTTATAAGCGTTATCGCGGCTTAAGAGCTAGAGAAAGCTCTAAGGATATTAAAGACCCTAAAGCGTAATTAGGATAGGAGGCTAAGCATAAAGACTTAGTACTTGCTACCTTATACTAAGGTATTTATAGTTACCCTCTATATTTATAACCTTATACATTAGCTTTGCTAGTGGTTTATTGTTGCCAAACTGCTGCGCTATATAGCTAGGTTAGATTAGTAGTCTAACCTTAATAGTTATCTCTTTATATATTGCTTTTATTATCGACTATTTACTAGATGCATTTCCTTTCCTCGGCTTAGTAATAACTCCCCTACCTACCCTTAATCCTTCTAGTTAGCCTATACCGCATATTATCCTAAATTTATTACTTAATAGATATAACCTATTTTAATCTTATTCTTAATTACTAGAACTCTTATTATAATATCCGTCTTATTAAGTTTCGTAGTTTAATATCCTAAGGTAAAGCGTTAAGCTTCTTTAGTTCGCCTTTACTTTATCTTAGTTCTAAATTTGCTACTATCTTTTTATCTAATTCCTAGCTACCCTTATTTATCTTATAAGAATAGAATAATGCTTTAGGGTAGGCTTTTTGGAATCTTATAATTTTAAACCCCTTCTTATAGCATCTATCTTCTATAAATCTAGCTAAACAAATATCTAGGTAATATCTATGCCTTATATATATAAGCTAATCTCCTAGCTACCTCTGCTTCCTTTTAGCGATGCCTTTTAACAATTTTATAATAGATAATACTAGCTTCTCGGTTAAGAAATTGTCTTAATCGTTTCGAATACTCTATATATCTAGGATATATGCAATTTTTATTATAACTTTTTAGTAAGATGCGGCGCTAAAAAAGGGCTATAGCTAGGATAGAAGTAAGGTAGAAAAGAGGGGGTCTTAAGTAATATATAGTATTATTCTAGCTAATAAGTCTAAGGCCCTTAGGTATAAACGCTTATCGTACCTTCTATGCATAAGCCTTCCATTTCAGGTCCTTACTATATTATATAATGCCCTTATTGCCCTTTTTTAAGCAAATAAATATATCGCGATCTTTTAAAGGAAAAAGGAAAGGAAATATGCAAAGCCCCTACTAACTCCTTTTAGCCTCTCGCCTAATATAATAGCCTTCGGCCTAATAATAGTAAAGCAAAGAAAGAAACCTTTATAGAATCGCTATATATCTATTACTTAATCCTCGACTCTCTATTATTCTATCTCCCTCCCTTATATCTTTATTAAAGTCGATAATCCGATTCTAACTAATATTTTAAGTGCTATAATAATAATCTATTAGTATAGGACAGGGTTTATATATATACGAGGGTCTAGTTATATAGTAAGGCGCTATATAGTATAGTTAGGGAGCGTATAATATAAGTTAATATTAAGTAACTTAATATAACTAGAATATATATAGTTAGGGTATAAACTATTAGAATTAAGGATATTAATACGGGTATGCTTAAGAAAGGTATATCGGCATTAGGTATTATTAGGGTAGATGCATTTAAGGATAGTATATTATAAGAGCTAGGAAGATTAGTCTATATATCTCTAGGTTCCTAGTTATAAGGATATTCGGGGTTATAACTATAGGGGCTTAGGGATAAGGCAAGAGGGTCGTATTAATTAAGATATATTTAGTAAAGGTCCGCGTTAGAGGATAAGTTAAGTAAGTTAGGGCCGATATAGAGTTTAAGGTAAGGCCTAGAGTGGCTTCTAGATTTAGTGCATAATAGCTAAGAGCTTATTCCAGAATATATATATCCTTATTTATTGCTTAGTCCTTCTTATATCTTTCTAACGTCTTCTTTATATCTTTTCCCCTAGTTCTATCCTCGCTCCTAGAAAGTCTCTTCTTATTTCCCCTTATTACCCCTTCGATTCCTAGTCCTTACTATATCCCCTCTAAGGCCACGTGCTATATAGTGTTATTAATAACTTTTCCACTTAAGTATTCCTCTTTAATGCCTATAAGTTAAGTTTTTATTCCCTTTATATCGTTCTAGGTCCCTTTCTAGCTAGTATTTAGTCTTTCCGTATTTAGAAATAAGTCTTCTGCCTATTATATATCCTTTGCTATCTTCTTAAAGCTTACTAAGCCGCCCTATCCTCTGAATTATACTCGGCCTCCTTTTCCATTATATAATATATCTATTATTATCTCTCTAGCCTAGGAGAGTTTTATTAATATAAAACGGGCCCTCTTTATTAGCTTCCTTACCTTTGCTCTAATTTCTTTATCTCCCATCGGACTATTGCTATCTAGCTCTATTTCTTAATCCTTTTCCTCTTTTAATATATCTATAACCTTTATAGGGAACTCTTCTACTAGGCATTCCCTTACTAAGTCCATATCTTTAGTAATAGCCTAATCTCTTTAGTCGATTAACTTGCATATTTTTAAGTATAAAGTCTAATTGGCTTATAAGTTCCCCTTCTAGCTATATCTCTATTGCTTCGAGGAATATCTTAAGCTAAGGACTAGCTTAGCCCACTTTCTTAAAATCGTATAAAAGCTATATAATTTATCTAAATATAGGAATATCCCTATTTTATCTCCTTATATTAAAGAACTTAAGTAGAAAGTCTATTATCTTTTCGTGCTATAAAGGTTCTATAAATGCAAGTCCCTTTAGCTCTAATCGTATTATAAAGTAGTTTCTTATCCCGTTTATATATCTAGTTCTTATTGCGGGGTCCTATGGGGAACGGTGAATATATCTAATAAGGAGATTTCTTATAGCCCTATTAAACAAGGTATCTGCTTCCCTTATATCTAATATCAAGTGTTCTAATAACTTAGTTAGGAGTTCTATATGCTATCTATTAATTATACTATTTGCGTATATTCTATAGAATAAGCGGTTATATAAATAGGGAATAGTATAAGAGTTAGTATTTAATAGATAGAAGGTATAAACGTCTAGGTGCTGCAATAGAAGGTATAAAGGTTAAGGTACTATAATAGAAAGTATAGAGGTCGAGGTATTATCGTGAAAAGGTTAAAGTTAAAGGTTTAAGTTAGCAGACTAGTTATTCGAGTCGTAGATAAGGTTATAGATATACTAGACTTAAGAGATAAAGAGTATAAATACTATAGTATTCTCTATATATCTGCAGGGTTTTGTCTTTAAGTCCTTGCATAGGTCACCAGAAAAGAGGGGGTCTTAAGCACTATTATACCTTTATCCTTTATTATATAAGCCTTCCATTTTAGACTCACTAGTGCTGCAATAATAATTATCCGGGATATTATAACTACCCTAGCCTACACTAAGCCTTATATCGAAACCCCAATTCTCTTATTATTCACTTAATAAATTATTCCTCTTTTACTATACCGACTACGCTCGAACTTTATAGTAGTAATTCTATTATATACAAATCGGCTAGCGAGAAAGAAGCTAATATTATCTACTAGCTACGCTATCCTTCTATAATAGCAAAGTTCCGCCAGGAAATCTAGTAGCGCAGAAAAGATATTAAAACTCTTACTAAATACTACTTTAAGCTAAGTAGTAAATATACTTGCACTATCCTCAAGCAGTCTACGTGGATCCAAGGCAGCTTTAATATCTATATGCCTATTAAAGCCAAGTTAAGTAACTTCTATAGAAAAGTTATCTTTCGCTGCCTTATACTATATAAGCTTACTGAATATATATACCTAGGCACTATAGATAAGAAGCTCGGCTATAAAGTGGGAACTTATATATAGATATAGGATAACTGCCCTAGTATCCGTATCCCTTATCTATATAGCTTTAGCTTCTTTAATAGTTGCTATATAAGCTCCTTTCCCCCTGTCTATAAACGTAAATGCTAATTATATAATCGGGATGCTTAGTTTACTTACTTAAAACATCGACCTCTTTATATTCGCTTTATGCGAGTGCTCTAGTCTTATATTTATAACCTCCTCTAATTACTAGCCCTCTTATAATATATAACTAACCCGTTAAGGGTAGATTTTCGCGTGCTATATATATTACTCGAGTATATAGACCTTAATATAGGGCAGATGCTCTCGAAGACTTAGGATGCATAATAAGAAGACTTGCTTTATAAGCAGAATCTATTCTAAGGCATAGCTTATATAATTCTATCTTTTGCCTATATCCCTTAGCTAAGAATCGGCTTATTTTAGTTCCACGACGACTATACTATAATACTAACGAACTAGCCGCTTACTTATATAATAATAATACTAGAAAATAAGGGTATGCCTAGGATAATCTAAAAGGGCAATATATATATATGCATAAAGCTATTTATCTCGGATATAGTTACCTTTTATAATAATTACCTTCTAAGCAACCTATACGCAATCTACGATGCTAATAACTGCCGTAGCTAAATAACCTAGAGGATATTACTCCGGGCACTCTTATACTATTATATTAGATAGAATCGCTATAACGGACTATTCCTGCTCTAGCTTACTAACTTTCACCCAAGCAACATTTTTATAAATGCAAAATAGAATATTACTTATCTTATTAACCTAGAGTAGATATGCGCCCTCTTTGCAAAGATGCTTGCAATGCTATACTAGCTTACTAGATATTAAATTAATAAGATAAAAGAAGAGCGTTTCGACGAGTTTAATAAAATATAATAAGAGTTTATATATATCTTAGAAAAGGAAAAGCAAAATTTTATAGCAGATTATAAAATCTCTATTTTAAGGGTTATATATAATATATAAGATTTGAAAAGCGTTTAGTTTTAGTATTACATAGACTTTATAAACGCTATGCTTGCTCTTTTAACGGATTATATTTATCCTATATTCTTAGTTCGTTTATACTCGGAAGTCGAAGAGGTTATATTAAAGTTTTAGTATAAAAATTCAAAGGATATTATTCGGAAAAAGGTTGCTAATAAAAAAAGATATAATTAAGAACTCTAGGTTTTATTTAGTAAAGAAGTGGCTATTAAAACACGCAATAAGCAAGATAGGTTTGCCACGAATATATAATTTATATTTAGAGTAGTTAAGGGTTAATTCCCAGTTTTAGTTAAATTACTTATCTTTAACCCTTTCTATCTCCTTTTTTATTGCCTCCTCTTTCTCCTTTCTAGCCTTCCTCTTTGCCCTATCCCTTTTAATATTTTCGCTAAACGAAATAATAACTATAAGATCTCCTAGCTTCTTACTCTTTACTATACTTGCCTACTTGGCAATACCGCTATATTCCCCTAAGGCGTTACTGCCTCTATTATCCGCTATAGTTTTAGGGTAAAGTCGAGGAATAATAAAGCTTTTTTAATAAGGCTATACCTAGGATATAAGTTTTATTAGTATATATCTTCCTTCCTAATATAATAAGAGAGTCGAGGTTACTAAAAAGTATAATTTTATTATAAAGTTTGATTTTAGTTAAAAAGCGGGGGAATTAGGAAGTTAAGTAAGGTAGAGCCTTACTATGCCGAACTAGGTTATATAGTAGTTAACACTTCTCCCCGCTTAGTATAGTACCCATCGGCTTTAGGCTAAGTGCAATAGGGTATACTTCGTAGCTTATATATCTAGATATAAAGTAGTTTTACAAGGAATTTATAGTAGGCATATAAGTATTTTTCGAATATTGTATATCTTATCTTTATTCCCTATTCTATTCGATTTCGCTATTTATCTTTTGTATATCTCTTTTATTATTCTATATAATCGTCTTTGCACTCTTCGCTCCTATTCTATACGCCTTTACTCCGCTTTGCTCGTTTATCTGCTTCTCGAAGCAGTTGCTTAAGACGCGCAAACTCTAATTCCCGCCTTAAGGATATTCTATAAGAGGTAGTTTTGTTATTAAGCAGAATATAACGATAATACTTAGAAAGCTTATTAACTAGGGGATATATTATTAAAGTAACGCAAACGGAAAAACATATTGCTAGGTTATATATAGAAATAGATATTTATCTGCTAACTTGCTCTAGCGTAGTACCTTTCCTAAATTATAGTCCTTTTACTTTACTTAAGAGCAATCTGGAATTAAGGGAAATAGAAGAAAACCGAAAATTAATTAAAATTTATAATAAATAGTATACTTTATATTATAAGCCTTCCTAAGCTTAGGCTAAGCACCTTCTAGCTACTCTGATCTATAGACTACTTTAATGCCACCTTATAGAGTAAAGCTTTGCAAAGGCCTCCTAGCTTTACCCTAGAATTCAATTCCTATATTATAGATATCTTATTTAACTTTATCGGAAGTTACTAATCTATTTCAGCGATCTGAATCTTAAGGGGATATATATACCTGCTCTAGAATATATTTAGAGCAAGATAGCGAATATCTATATAGCTAATATAGTTAAAAGGTTATATAGAAAGCATAAGCTTTATAGCTTAAGTTTATATCCGGGTTTTAAGGGCAGTTTATCGTTAGCGCGAGAAGCGGAATTAGCTTAGATCGTTAGAGAATAATAATAGCTAGTCTATACTTAACGCGCTTTAGTAGCGAAGACTTTAAGAGCTTAGAAAGTTTCGTGGAATTTTCGTTTTAATAAATTTAAAGACTTTAATATATATATAGATAAAGGTCTTAGCTAACTACTTTAGTCTATCGCGAATAATATCTCCCGCTCCGATCGAGTAACTATATAATAAGGCTTTTCCTTGCTAGTATTATAAGGATTTAAGCTTTATACTAGTATTTCGAAAGATAAGTTAATATTAAACTTTCTAAAGCTAGTATCCATTTTCCTTAGATTATCTTCGCTATTTAGCGTCTAAGTTAGGCAAAACGCAGTGCGCTTTATAGAAATAGAGAAAAGCGCGAAAGAGGGCGTAAGGATTTAGGAAGCTATTATAAGATCTAGGGCTTTAGAGAGCAGTCTTATAGTAGATGGGTTCGGCTACTATGTTAATAGAGTTCTTACCGGGTTTAAGAGGGCTGTTATACTTAATCTTTTAGAATTCGATCTTCTTAAGGCCGCAAGAGAAAATCCTTCTTTATACTAATCCGCCTTAAAGGGGATTTCGCGATTTAATCCTTCGCAAGACTTAAGAAAGTCTTATAAAGTAACTAACTATATAGTAAGCAAGGCAGTTACTAGGTTAAAAGGAGTTAACTTTAAGACTAAAGTATATAGTTGCAGAATCTCCTTCCTTCGCTTATTAGCAAGTAAAGGGAACTTCTAGTTACAAAATCGAGTAGCATATATGCTTAGCCTATTTATTTTAGTAAAGGATTCTCTTTATCTTAAATAAATCTAACTTATAGAAATATTATCTTTAATATTATATTAGTACTAATACTATATATAGGCATTATAGCTATATATAATCGTATTAATCGCGGTTAGTGCTCCTTCTACTAGTTATTATAAAGTCGTTTGCTATTTAGATTAAGAATATCCTAAATTCTTTAGCATTGCTTATCTATTAACGTATAGCATTAATTAAAAGTGGGCATTAATATACTATAGTTATCCTAAGTAATAGTTAGTCCGGAATCACTATTATATTGCATAAAGGGCTACTTACGCTAGACGTAACGTTTAAGCCTTGCTTAACGTTTAGAAAAGCTATTACTAGATAGGCATAGTCTTTAGAAGTAGCTACCTTGTTACTTATAAGGCTTGCGACTCTCTATAAGAACTTGTCGCGATTTTGCTTCTCGAGAAACTCCTAATCTTATTAATAGTCTTCAAGGGAAATACCCTAATAAGTTATAAGTAGAATTTTCTATAGATTTGGAATATACTTATATTTTCCCCTTTCTTTAATCCGTTATCCTTAATAGCTATGCCTTATAGTGATTCTAGATAAGAGCCCTCGCTAGGCATTACTCGCTTTCTAAATTAACCTTTTTATTATATTTTCTTATGCTTATTAAGCTTAATAGTGCTTAACTCTAAGCAAGTATTATCCTCTTTATCTAGCTTATTTCCTAGCAAAAAGCTTTAATAAAATAGAAATTTAACCTTCGCTAGCCTAAGGCCTAAGGTTTCTTTAAATTTCGCTAGAGCATCTACTTTTATATGCTCTAATAACTTTAACTGCTTCCGCCTAGCTACTTACTTATATAAAAGCTAAAGAGGTAATGCAGGTAGTAGAGCCGCCGACGGTAAAGGAAGTGCTAGGGTAGAAGGATTAAGGGGGGTTAGTAATCTAGAGTTAAGTTAGGGGGTTAAGTAAGGTAATAATAATAGTATTTGCGTTTAATATAGAGAGGGAAAGAGGGAGGGTAAGTGCAGTGCTAGAGTCGTTCGTCGCGGCGCTAGCGCTTAAGAAGAAGAATTTGGCTTTAAAGCATTTCGTGTTTTAATATTATATTTCGGATAGTAAGAGAACTTTTAAAGCTATTAAGCTATTAATTAAAATTTTTAAAAGGCTTAAGGTATATAATTGCAACTTATATTTATATTACTTTATTATAGACTATATTAGTTAAGATTCACTATAGATTTTCGTTTCTATTGCCCTATAGATAGGGTAGAAGCGAGGTTCTTTATATAATTCTATGAATTCCTATTAAAGACTAATATAAAAGTTATATACTAAAGACTTCTAAACAATCCGGCACTAAGACTTACTTATTTCCTTTCTAGTTGCTATCTCCCCTACTACTCTATTCTTAGTAGCCTCTACTTTCTATATTCTTTCGGAGTACTTAACCTATAGTTAAAGGATCTTAATAGTTTTATCTAGTGCGTTTCTTAACGTATATAATTCCTAAATATATAGAAATATATACGGAAGGCAAGGCTCCTTATCTATAAATTCTTTATAACTAGCTAAAGTATCCTTTAAGTTAATAATATCCTATACTTTCGAAGACTAATAGGGCTAAAACCCACGTTTCAAGAAAGCTAAGCCAATAGCTCTTGCAGAATATATATTCCGTAAAAGAAGGAGGCACTGCTTAAAGTTAGTAATATATATAATACAAGGGTTTTAATATACCTTTACAAGACATATAAAGTAACTTAATAACTCCTTCTCTATACTTAAGTATACTAGGGCATTATTAGAGAAAGCTATCCACTCTCTAGCAATATCGTCTATATATCTACTATTCGAAAGGATATCTGCAATTGAAACTGCAAAGAAGATTTCGCTTAAAGGATTTATATATATCTTTGCAAGTCCTTGCAGGTTATCTTAGTAAACGTTCTCCTAGAAAGAAAAGTCGGCTAATAAAGGTTTATGCTATTCTAGACTACCCTAGTTAACGAATCTCAATTTAAAGCGTGCATCTAAGATTAAAAGCTTCTAAGAGATAGATAAGATACTAGACTGCTTTTTAAATAGTTAAGTAATTGTATTAAAGAAAAACCCGAGGGCAGTAAAGGGATTAGATAATATCTTAGAGGATATTGCAGTCGATATTATCTAATTTAGGAGAGGATAATAAGCGAGCGATCCTTGCTTATTTATATTAGTAATATATAACTCCTATGCAAGGATAAAAACTTTCCTTTTAAAGTACTCGCAAATTTTTAGCTATAATCGTATGCTATTAAGCGAGTTGAATAAGGCTATTGCGGAAGTTAAATATTATATTGAGGAAGGCTAAAATAATATTATTTTGATACTTATAGCACTATGCTACCTAGTCTAGAAATATAATTAAGTAGAATGCTAAATAAATCTAGGAATTAAGTTTTTTAGTAATTCTAGGGATATCTTAAGCGAATAAAGTTAAATAGACCTACTCTTTACTCTATCTTCGAGCATCTAAGAATAACCTCCGTCTAGTAATAGCTACGATTACCTTAGCTATAGATAATAGAGAGTCGCAATAAGGCACTTCGATAGCTTTATCTTAGCAAAGTATACTTAAAAACCTATTAAGCTAAGGCTTCGGTCGTTTAGAGAGTAAGGTAGTAGTAGTTATAGGGTTTAGAAGCGGAATAAATCGGATTGTATATATAATAAGGCGGAAATCGGGTAATATTTTAAAGACGTCTTAAGTTGCCTTTTCCTACTAATAAGAAGAATTGGTAATAGAATACTATACATAGCTAGCATTAGGCGGGCAAGGGTCTATAGAAGCTATTAGTTTGCGCACTAGGGGAAAGGCTATTATCCGTGGAATAGAAGGGCAGCTATAGTTCGTAAACTAGGTAAGCAGTAAGTAGACTTATCCTTGCAGCTGCCTTTATATAGCGCCCTAGAGTATAGAATCCCACGCTTATAAGTAGGGAGAGGCCCGGAGCATCCCCCTTCTAACTATATAAGATTAGAATAAGAAGGTAAAGTAATATAACTATATATAAGCCAAAAGCCCTTCTTGCCTATTTTAAGTGGCTTTAATTAAGAGTTGTCTTAAGGTAGACCTTATAATAGAACTTATAATAAGATAATACTTAGGTTATTATAACTAGTGTTTAGCTATTCTAATTGGAGCTTATAAACCCCATAGCTAGCGAATCGCAAGCGTATTAGTGCAACGCAAGCGTATTAGTGCAATGCAAGCATATAAGCGCAACGCAAGCGAAAGGGCCCTAAGCGTGATATAAGGTATGCAAGGTTTTGCACTATTATTATATATATAGTTAAGTTGTTATGCACGGGAATCTAGTCTATATAATAAATCACTAGCAAGCCTTTTTAATTAAAGCACTAGCAATAAATATAGTAGATTAGACCTAATAATGCTATATAATTTATACTATAATATTCGCGCTTTAGACAAGAAACATAGATGGAATTGTCCCCCGGACTAGCAAGCATTACGATATTTAAAGGTATTATTATATAACGATACTATCTTATTAAGTTAAGTTAGGGACTTATTCGTTTTCCTTATTATATTAACTATAGCATAAACCCTTATAGTCGACCTTAATACGCCCGCCGTTAATAAGGATATAGTAGCGCTTATATAAGCAAGAGTTTAATATTAACGATACGAGAGAGAAATCGGTATTATTAAGTAGAGGTGATAGTTTGTATTAAGGTTATGGAGCTATAATTTATAAGGAAGGGAGTCGATAACCCTAAGGAATTTTAGTAGAACTATTGCTTAGAGTATCGAGAATATTTAGGCCGCGACTAGTCGTAGGCTTAATAACTAAGGGCAGATTGGGATTATAGTAGTAATTTCCATCGATAAGATACTATAAATCTATTAGAGAGTATAAGAGTTTAAGGTAAGGTTTCTAGATATAATACTAAAATCGCTAACTAGGCTAGAAAGCCGTGGATACCGTGCCTCTCTACCTGCAATGCTTTATAGAGCTCTTATCCTTAATAAGAAGGTAATATATAGAGTACCCGTTCTATAATCTATATAAAGAAATAACCTTAGTAGTTATAAATCCGGATAATAAAAAATCCTATCTAGAATTAGGCATCTTAATAAGGGGTTTCGTAGTTTGTAGTATAGCTATTAATTCTAGGGGCTGCTCTATCCCTAAATATAAATGATTTATAGGATAGCATATCTATTAAAGCTCCTCTAAGGCTTGAGAGCAGTGGGTAACGACTAGGGTTAAGCCGCATTTTAAGGGTAACTATAATGTATTATAACGCGTGTTAAGCCTAGTCCCTTGTCTACCTTTATATTAATATATACCCTATCTACTGTCTCTTATCTAGCACTTAGATGCAAGCCTTCTTAGATCTAGTATAGCTCTAGAGGAAGATATCTATTGAAGAACTAGAGCCTTAGGAGAATGCATATTAATCGAGGCTATAGTTAACTATAGATCTGCATTAGCGTGCACTATAGATATATGTGGCATATCCCCCGCTATATTATCTATTAGCTATAAGTCGCTATCTATTAAATCTAATTATAGTTAAGCTTCGATATTAACTACTTTTACTAGCTTAACGCTTCTGCTCTTCTATTCTTAAGTATATCTAGGAATATTATCCGGGCACTAGTTAAATCTAGTACTATAACGAAAAATATAATAGCAGTTCTTCTAGAGTTGGAAGTTTAGTATTTAACTAGCTTCTATTTTCGCATACTAATCGAAGAGATTGAAGAGACTAAGATATATAGAGCGGAGCATGCTCTACTGCTTAAGTCGAGTAACTTAAGCATAGTAATCCGAGGGATTTCGGCGAGTAGTATATTAATTATTATAGCCTTTATTTAAAGGGCGCTTTAAGATTAATTAGTATCTATCTAACGTCGCGAAATGGGGTACTATTACTAACGTATATCCCTTATCGCTATTTACCTTCTAGAAACGTATTTTATTCTAGAATATCCCGATCTTTTATTGCATATTTTCTTTCTTTATTTTAGATTATAATTTCGGCAATTAAAAAAGGTCTTTAGCCTTCTTATTAATAAACTAGGCAACGAGATATAAACCGTTATGCTAAGCCTAGGGTGGCTTAGCGGCTCTTTCGAAGATTTTTCCCTAACTATTATTAGTATAATAATAGCAGTTAGGCACAAATTACCCGATAGCGTAATATTTTAGCCCCGCGAATAATCCTAATTATAATACTCTACTTTCTTCTATACTTATAAATAGAATATCTAAGCAAAATCGCTTTTAGTCTGCCTAAAAAGTCTACCTAGAAACAACGGCGCTTTATAGATAGTATATAATAACAATATAGATTTTTCTATTATATAGGCACTAGTGCTCTTAATTATTAAACTATCGCAAGAGGAGCTTCGATTTACTACGAAGCAATCTTCGGAGCAGCCCTAACTAGCTTTACGCTATAGGGCTAAGTATATAAGTCCGCCAGAGAACTAATAAGGTAAACCTTGGGAAAAGGCTTAATAATATTGCAAAAGAAGGGTTAAAGAGTTATAATAAGCAAGTGCTATAGAAGGTATATTGCACTATTTACCTGCTTATATAAATTTTACTAAATATAAATAGTACTTTTTAGATAGTGAAATAAGGGGCGCAAAGACTAGAGTATATAATTTAATATTAAGAAGTCAAGAATAAACTTAGATAAAGGTGCCTTAGATCTTGGGGATAGTACCGTGGCTTATATTTTTGTATAGGGCAAAATTCATGTTTAAGGATAGAATTGAAATCAGGAAAAGCCTTAACGTATACGATTATCCTAAAGGGTATATAAGGATTTGCCTTAGGCAGAACTTAAGGGTACTAGTTATTTATAAATAAATCTAGGATTGCAGGTTCTATAGTATGCTATTGCGCAAGGTTATTAGAATATACTAGATTAAATAAACCTAGTCCCACTATAGTCTATTCCTATAACTTAAGTTCTACTCCAAACCGGGAATTTGATACAAGCAGCGTGCCTCTTATATTAAAGGAGTATTGCTAGTGTTATAGAAGATCTATTACTAATATCTGATTATCGAAACCTGCCTAGATATCTCTATTATAAGGATCGCTTGTTTTTTATAGAATAGCTAAAGGTAATAATCCTTAGGAAGTTAGTATGCCCTTAAAAGGTAAGAGATATTATAGAGGAAGATAAGGCATTATTAATATCTAATTATTGAAATCGACCCGGCTCGTTTCTAAATTAGTCGGTTGCACAAGGGTATCTGCTAAATTGTTAGTAGTAATGCCAAGAGAGTACCCTTTATATCGCAGAATACTAGATCGGGCTCTCTTGCGTGCCCCCGATAATAAAGATAAATAATAGAGCCTAGGGAGTTTATCTACTAGATCGAAATCGCCTAGCTAAGTTAGTTAGTATTATTATAAGTCTAGTAGTAAGTAAAGGTATACTTCTAGACGTATTATAGTTATAACACTAAGTTATAATAATAGGACTAATCTCGCGTTCCTTGAATTCCTTTGCAAGATCCTATTAAAGTTCTACTAGTAATACGCTTAACTTAGTGAAAAGGGCGGTTTTACCCTTAGTACTTAAGAAAAGGATTAACAATCTAAGTATGCCTGCAAGCCGGTAAAAGAGGGCCTTAATAGGCTCGAAAACGTTATCTTTGTATAGTAAATAGCAATAAGCTTAAAGTATTTTCAAGATAAGCCCTTTTAGAATCTATTCTTAGTTAATATCCTTAAAAGAGTTATAAAACAAAGAGCTAATTTCGAGTAGTATAATAGTATTCTTAAGGTCTTTAAGACTAGCTTTTAAGCGCGAACGTTGCTTTACTATTATATTTTGCGTTAAGCGTTAAAGAGTAGTATAAGTTAGCGCTATTAATTTGCATAGCTTATTAAGGTTAGCCTTTGATATAGACTTGGCTTATATTGCTACTATTAATTATAGAGAGAGAATATATAATTATGATAGTAGGCTACTAGCATAAAGGTGCAATGCAAGCGTTAAGGCGTAATATAAGCGTAATAGCGTGATATAAGCATAATAAATATTACTTAGTGTTATAAGCTAGAGCTTAAATTACTAGAGGTAGAACCCGAAAACTAAACTTCGCGCAACGCGAATATATATTATAATACCCTAAATCGTTCGATATTTAAACTTACTAGATTAATTTACCCTATCGCCGTATTTTTACTATATCCGACTAGCTTTAAGGGAGCATTACTGCTTTAAAGCGCAAAGCGGCGAACTATATAAGCATTATTGCGGCAATTTATAGCCTTAAGTTCCCACGGGAAAAGATCTTAAAGGCACTTCTCTTAATTAAGATAGTGGATCTCGCTTAAAAAGAACTAAGAAAGATAGGGGACTATATTAATAAAAACGTTATATACTAGAATCCAAATAACTATTATCGCGATATAGTATATAAGCCTAGTTAGATAGCGGAGCCCGATACCCTAGATACTTTCTTTAGTCGCTATGTAGGCACAAAGCCTAGACTAATTCTTTAGTTAGCGGGGAAAGCTATATTATATAAGGTTAAGATGCTACTATTTTTAAGCCTAGGACTAGTTTTAGTCCTAATCTTTATGCTTAATTATTTTGATTTGTATAAGCAAATTTAAAATTATATTAACCGCTAGGGCAATATAGAGTTCGAGGTTGCAAGGCAAGAACGCAAAAAGAAGAGGTAGCTAAGTTAATAATACTTTAATATTAGAAATATATATCGCTAATATTAAGTAGAGAGCTAAATTAACCCGATAGCTATATCTAAGCGATAGTTAATAATAGAACCCTTAGAGGAAAGCTTATAATAACTATAAATATTTAGCGCAGCTTATCCGTCGTATATAATAGATATTCCGTAGTAGGGTATTACTAACAAAGCATAGGCTTTACTTATAATAGCCTCTTTATACCTAGAACTACTAAACTTCTAATCTTACTAGAGCTTATTATCGCTAAGGACGCAATAGGCTACTGCATAGAAGGATAACTTTATACCCCACTATGCTTTTTATACTAGTCTAGCACTATATTACTAAGAATAGCAGAACTTGCAAGGTAAGTTATTGCATTCCTATATAATTTCTTTAGCTTATAGCTATAATAGATTCTACTTTGTAGACCCTAGGGGAGCATTATCGGGGAGGTTTATAAATATAGCAAGAGCAATAGCGATAGCGGGAGGAAGAGCATTATTGGCGGGGGTTACAAATGCAGCTAGAGGAGTAGCGATAGCGGGAGGAAGAGCAGCGATAGCGGGAGGAAGAGCATTATTAGCGGGGGTTACAAATGCAGCTAGAGGAGCAGCGATAGCAGGAGGATTATATGCTTAACAACCTCTAGAATTAGAATAGCGATAGTCTTAAGCTATATTAATAAATCTAGTATCCTAATATTATTACTATAACTATTCTAGATTGCAATATAAGCGCACTTTCGCTACTAATAATATACCCTTATCTATTCCCTAAATAAACCTTTATACTACTACTAACTATAAAGCCACCCCTAATAATAAAGATAAGATACTTCTCCCTGCTTAACAAGCTAATCGTGACTTATTCTCCGGTAAGTAAAATATTATATCTTATAGTCCCGCCGACCTTAAGCTAGATATAATAGTTAGCATAATCCCTTTAGTACTTTACTATATACTTATATCTTCTTAAATTAAACGATATACTACTATATTATCCTTATCCCTTGCCTTTGCGTTAAGCTTCTCTTTAAGGGACTTCGCGTCTTTAGGCTTTCTCGGGTGTATTTAAATAGGCATAATTTAAGTATATAGGGCATAGGCTATAGCGTATATTAATATAAAACACTATGCTGAATTAAATAGATAGCAGATAGAGGGCGGCTCTTGTATAAAGGATATAATTGCGATAGCTACTAGATTCCTTAGAATTATTATAAGAAGATTGTATGCTATAAATATTAATTAGCTATAGCGACACTAAGCTTAATTATGCGCTATTAAACTAGTAGCTAAGTTACTGAGGGTCTTAAATAGGCATATACTTTAGTTTATATATATACTATCGAGGATAGGAAAAAGGTTTGTCTCTAAGCTGCAATTCGCCTAATTTAAGTAGTGCGAATTTCTCTTAACGCTAGTCCTAGTCCTAGTCCTAGTCTTAGCCTTAGCATCGGATAAGACAAGGCTAAATATTGCTATAATGCTATTAGCTTTAAAGAGGGCGACAAATAACTAGAAGGTGCAATAAGTGCTTTTAAACGTATTCTTAGCAAGGAATAGAAAGAGGACTGCTTCCTTTATAAGGCAAACTTTTGCAGTATATTACTAATCCGCCTATAAGTACCTTAAAGGTGCGAGATTAACTAAATAGTAATCTTAAGTTATATACTAAAGACTTTAAAGCTACCGAAAAGCTTATCTAAACGATTAACTTATATAAAAATAATTAGCTATATAAGATAAAAGCTATAATATCGAAAAATATATCTTTATAGAGATATAAAGGGTAGGGAAGGACGGTGGGATATTAGGACGCCTACTAGACTCGCTTATAAAATCCCTGCGTTAAAGCTTGCGCAATATAGCTAAATAGTTTACTGGTATTCTATTAGCTACTATATAAGATATTCGAGATATTTATGCGATCGGTAGTTAAGTTATATAGTAATAAACGAGGACTATAATAACTTATAAGAATTCTGCTAAGTATAGTAGCAGATTCTTTTAAGGAATTTAGCCGCTTAATCCTAGCTATATTATATACTTAAATAGAAATTTTCCTTTAACCTTAACTTGTTTTCCCTTTTAAATTAAGCTTGCCGTTTTTCTTAAGGTTAGGACTATTAATAAGCCGATATAACCTATAAGAATTAAGGCTTAGACTATAGCTATATCCTCTCCTTTACTAGAATTAATACGGTATGCTAGTATATATCTCGAATCCCTAGGACTATGCCCTGCCCCTCCCCTTATACTCTATCTTATAGCCTAGCCGAGTAGGATAGCGGTCCCTGGCATAATCCAAGTCTTCTATAACTAGAACTGCATCCAATTATACTATTAGTATTAACTAGAAGAGGGAAAGGTGCTAATGCCGAGTCCGAAGATTAAACTAAGTATAGATTACGGAGTAAGTAGTATAAGCGGCGACTAGTAGTTAGCTAGGCTCCTTTACTAGATCTAAAGAACTCTCCTATTAGAAGAATTGCTAAGACCCTTTAAAGCCCCCTTTATTAAAGATTTGCAGATTTGCTTAGTTTTATTCTATTAGATTTCTTAGGGATTAGGTTTAGGATTAAGTAGCTGCCGGGATTTTAAGAAGGCAAACATCTCTATAACCCGAGGCTTATATTTACGTCTCTTATTACTATTAATATAGTAGTAGGCGTAGCTAGGAAAATAAGTTATAAAGGTAGCTTAATTTTCATATTCTTATCTTAATCTATTACTAGCTAGCTTCTTATGTCTATAATTATTAAATTAACTTTATTTCAGATAATAGAAGCATGCACCACTAGTGCTTAGACCCGCAACCACCGCAAGCGGCATAATATCTTTAACCCTTTCCCATATCTTAGCCTAATTAATTCCGATGTTTATAGATACTAAAATAGCATCTATATCTATTCTATCTCTTCGGTATATAGTAATATACAATTTAGGGACGGTATATATCTTATTAATAATATCCACCCCCTCTTTCTCTGAAAGCATAATCTAGCTTAAAGACTCTTCTTGCGATATTATAGTATATACCGATTAAACTAGTTTCTTTAGCTTTTATCTTTAAGAGGGGAAGAAGTAACGCACTTAGTTAAAACACTGCGCTGTTTTTCGGGAAAGGTATTATAATATAGCCTAACTTCTTCTCTATACGTTTAAATAGAAGCTTGCGATAGTAATCTTAGACTAGCGTTCCTATAGCTACTTCGATATCTTAAAAGAAGTTAGATATATAAATTCTCGGGGGTATAAATTCTTAGGGGAAGTTAGATATTCTTAGGGATATCTTTAAATATAGGGACTAGGCTTAAGTTCTGCTATCGTTAGAGTAAGAAGCAAGCGATTTATAAGGTATTAAGGTTATCGAAACTAGTTTTAAAAATAAGGGAAGTAAAAGAGCAACTATAGAGTTAACCCTAACTTTCCTTACTTTAAGTGATTATAGAATAGGGCGGAAAGGACTAAATAGATATTAGCTTTAGAGCCTTTAAGAAAAGCCGCTAATCAAGTTATAAAAACCACTAATAAGGTTATGAAAACTACTAATCAAGTTATAAAAACTATTAATTATATTATAAAAACCGCTAGCTAAGTTATAAAAACCGCTAACCGGGTTATAAAAACCACTAGTTAGGTTATAAAAACTACTATTGCGTAGTTTGGCCAAAAAGACTTCTTAGTTTAAAATAAATCGTTTTGCTTGCAATTAGAAGTAGTATTATAAGCTTCGTATAAAATTAGTAGTTAATTCTTTTGGGAGGAAAGGGCCCAAAGTCTTGCCACTAACTTCCGCTATTTATATTAGCCTATTAACCTATTCCCTATATAAGTAATAAATAAAAATCTCTAATAATATAGATGGCTTGATATTTAAACTTAAGATACTAGACTCCCGGGAATTGAATTATTGGCTGCATATCCCGTCTCTAGGGTCCTTTTAGGAGGGCCTATAGAGCTAGATTAGAAAAAATCCCAATCGAGGGTATTAGCCCCTATTGTAGCAAGCGACTAAATAGTTTTTATTGTTAGTAGAGGTACTTAGTTATATTACTATAGTTCGCATAAATTAGCAAGCATAGGGTTTAAGGGTATATAGCGTCTTAATAAGGTAATCGATATATTTCTTCTTTTCTAGTAAACTTAAATTAGCAAGGTAAAAAGATGCTTAGTAATGTTATATTTATCTTAAATATTTTCTTTATATTCCCCCGTATACCTTTAACTTCTACTATCTACTCTAATTAAAAGCTACTATGCTTAGCAATTCTCTTCATCTTTTAGCATCTGCTATATATAAGCTTATTCTCTCTGCTCTTAGAATTCTTATAATTCCTAGTATACTCTTATTCTTAAAGTAGGATTTGCTTAACTAGATATCTTCTTCTCGATTCTTATTACTAACTTCCTCTTAGATTTTATAACTAGCATAAAAAAGCAATATCGAGGACGGTTAAGGATTAGACGCTTATTAGAGCAGCGGTAAGAAGACGAAAATTTATAACTAGATATATTAAGCTAAATTTTAGATAGCTAAGTGTTATTCTAGTGCTTGCAAGACTAGCATTACTTTTTAGGAGCAAGCTCCTTATCTTAATCGATGTTCGAAGCTTTACTATAACGATAATAATTGCAGTAATCTTTAATATATCCTCGATAATTATATTTATATTTATTGCCTTTCTTTCCCGATTATTATCTTTGCCTTATAATAAATAGGTTCTGTAAATGGAATTTCGCAGTCCTTTATTATAAGATATATATAGGTATAGCATTATGCTAGGAGCTAGCAGTACTCGGAGTATTAGTTATATTACTAAGCATTGCTATAGTTATTATAAACTTATCTCCCGTCTAATACTTATTTATAACTTAATATATAAATAGTTAAATATACTCGAGTAATTCCTTCGAGGAATTAATAGGCATGCCTTCGCAGTAGCCTATGCTAGCATCCGCATTCTAATTACCGCTACTATCTTGGGTAGACTTCTCCTTACCTTTGCCTTCTAGGAAATAAAAATAAAGCCAAGTAACAAATTCTATATCTTTTCGATACTTATCTGCGTTACTAGGATTAGTATAATGCCTTTTATAAGTATCTAACTTCAATATTACGCTACTTGCAAGGAAAAGGTAGTAAGCGCCTAAATACTAGGGTATAGAATATTAGAAGCTATTCTTAATATTATATTTATCTATTTTCCGCGCGCTATAAGGGTAGTTCTCCCTTGGATTTCTTGCCTAAGAGAAAAGCATAGTTCTTTATTTAGAAACGAAGCTCCCCCTTTATAAACCCTAGGATATCACGAGAGTAGTTAGGAACTTGGTTATAATAGAAGCACTAAGAATATTCTCGGAAAGAAATATAAAGAAGAAGATAAGGGGTTTTTTAGAGTCAAACTAGTTATAGAAGCTTAATAGTTCTAAGACTTGTAAGCTAGTTATCCTATCTATTAAATTCTACTTATATACTCTAGTTATTTTATATATTAATAGAAGCCTTTCTAAGGCCAAGTAAGGCCGGGGTAATATATTTATTGCAGGGTAACTATATATATTATGAAAGCTAAGGAAGAGCGGTTTATTTTGTTGGGGTTAATTCTTTAATAAGTAAAAGCGGTAACGAGCGGGAGATATTCTATATATTAGACTACTAGATTGATTTTATATATATTAAGAGGCGTTATAGCTTTATTAGATCTTGCTAGAATTTTAATAACTAAGGACTTATCCTTAGTGTTAAGAGTTTTAAATGCAGTGCCTAGAACTATATTAGTAGTAGTATACTCTAAAATCAATCTTTACTAAGACCTAAGAAGCTTTTAAAAGTGTTTTCTTATAAAAGATGCAATAATTCCTATAAAGAAAGGAGTTATGCACTATAAAGGTGAAAGATAAGGATATTAATAATAATTGCATATTTCTTAGAAGTCTCCTTATCCGATCCTAAGCTTATACTATATGCTTAGTAAAATAGAGCCTTGTTTAACTTAGCAGTCGGTGCTCTCTAAGCATACCTATAAATGCAATATATGCTACGACCTATCCTGCATCCACCCCTTATATTATATATATTCTAAAGTTATTCCTTGCTATATCTTCGATTTCCGCACTAGTTTCGTATTATAGCTACTAAATAGTAGGCAAGGTAAGGCTTAATCTACTTATATAACTATCTATACTCCTAGACTATAGCAAACCTTATTAAAGGTGCCTTTTCCCTATCTATAACACTAGTCGTTATTTAATACTTAACTTAGACTCGAAGAATAGTTATATCCTCTTCTATACCCTCTAGACCAACGCCCCTTAGAATATATACTATATAACTATAAAGACCTATGCCGACTAAAATTCTAGACCTCCGTATAGATATTATAGTAATCCTCCCCCTCCCCCTCCTCTAGTATACAAAGGACCTCGAGAAGCAATGCAAGTAGTAAATAGAGATTAATCTAATAAGCCGCTATAACTATATAGACTAAATTCTATATCGAATAGTCTAGACTATAACACGAACTCTTTATCATGTCTAGATGCTTAAAGTTAACCCCGCCGTTTAGTAGCCTTTTAAGCATATACTCTTTATTACTATTATAAGAAGAAATGCAATAAAGGAAGGCTTACTTATAGATATTGCAAGAAAAGTAAGGTAGAATGCAAATACCGCGATACTCTATAACTATATAAACCAAATTCTATAAGGAATAGACTATATTATAATATAATTAGCACTTTCTATGCTAGTCTTCCTTTAGCGGGCTAGCAGTGCATAGTTACTTATCCCGCTATAGAGCATACTTAGGACGGGGCTAAGAAGGCGCTAAGTGGAAATTATAAGGAGAAGGAAGTAGAATGCTAATACCGCGACCCTAATCTATGACTATATAAACCAAATTCTATAGGGAATAGTCTAGACTATAACACGATCCCTTTACTATATCTAGATAGGCCTATATAATATAGCACTTTTTATGCTAGTCTTCCTCTAGCGGGCTAGCAGTGCATAGTTACCTATCCCGCTATAGAGCATACTTAGGATAGGGCTAAGAAGGCGCTAAGTAGAAATTATAAAGAGAAGGAGGTAGAATGCTAATACCGCGACCCTTCTTAGTATAATTAAAATTCACTTTATATTACTTTAATACTAACTTTTCGCAGGCAAGAGAATGCTTTAGCTAAGATTAAAGAATATTTAATCGGCTTAAAAACTATAGTATCTGCCTTGTAAGACGAGACTAAACAATTAAGATATAATATAAGGGAAATAAAGTTAACTTAAGAATCTTAAGTTAATATTCTTGCGACGCTCCCTTTATATAAAGCCGACTTAAAGGGGGGGATTAGTATAATCCTACTAGTAATATTAGTAGAATACACGAGACTATCCATAGGACTTAAAGCGCAGCACTTTGCTTTACTAGAATCGGGTAACTTCTTATAAGAAAGTTATAAAAAGAGAAAAATATTAATTCTAGATAAGAGTAAACCTAATTTAAAGCGATAGTTGCTAGTACCTATAACAATTACCTAAACGCAATAAACTTTAATCTAAAGCTAGCATAGCTAAAAGCCAAGTTAGGGTACTAACTTCCTATATAAGTACTAATAATCTAACCTACCCTCCTTTATCTTGCATATAATAAAGAACTTATTAGCCTTGCTAAACAGATAATATATTATATCTATAGGGAGAATTAGAAAATCAAGGCTAAAGTTAATACTAGACATTCTCCCTTAGAATAAGCTTAGCTAATCTCTAAGTAGTCTCTTGCGAAGTAAAGCTTCGATATCTAAACTATAGCATACCCGATTAGAACCTAGAACTAGCCGCAGAAGCTTTAACTTAGCTAGGACAAGTTGCTATTAGCGGTTTGCTATAGCGACTAGAAATGGTTTAAGAAGGCAAAAAGGCAATCACCCCTGCCTACGTAGAGCAAGCTATAAACGAAATAAGTAAGTTAAAATATATATCTTTTACTACTTATATAGCTAATAACATTAAAAGTAATAGATCTCTAGTTTTAGGGATTCTTAAGCCTTAGATATTCTTATCTAGTAGTAATAGATAACTTAATAATATTTAATAATAGGTAGAACTCCTTCTATTAAGCTAATATAGCGAGATAACACTCTAGTTCCATAGTCTCATTTTTAGTTAAGTATAAGGACTATCCTAATATTATAACCTTTATTATAGAATCGGTTATTTATACACTTTTTCCTTTTATACCCTGCTTCTATGCCAAGCATATTAAAATTAGTAGGCTATTAGTTATTATATCTTTAAGTGCCTATATATTCTACTTTATTAATATACTCTTTATAATAACTATTTAAATATTAGAAAGCAATCCCTATAGCAATAGTCTATAAAGGCACTGCGAGCGAGTATATCTAGTGGCATACTAAAAATCTTTTATTACTAGAATATAATTCGAGTATAAGACGGCCGATAAGGATAATACTTATTCTTTATATAAACCTAGTATAGCTCTTCGAATATTCGAATAAGAATATCTGCGGACCTTGCTAAAGTATTAGATAGCTTTTAACTTTACCTAGTATATCGATAGTTTTATAAGTATTTAGCGTATTCTACTAGGGCTATTAACTAATCTACCTTTTTAGCGGATCTATAAAGCAAGTAGAGAATCTTTTATAAAAGGCTATAATCAAAAATCCTACCCGATATAAGCATAATATTATAGTTATCTTCCTAGATATAACTATCAAGGGCGCTATTTGGCTTTTTAAGACAATCTTTATTAATTAATAGACGCAGGGTTTTCTAAGCAGCTAAAGTATATAGAGAAATATAAGTTTTGTTATCCTGAATTTCACGGCTTTTCTTAAAGGTATATAATCTAGAGCGTATAGTTTAAGGGCTTATTAATTAGGTAGCAGGAGTATAAGAAGACGATAAAGGGCGTAAAAGATAGTTAGGAAAAGACTAATAAGTACGCGGGAGCGGAAGAGGTTAATAGAATAAGGGAAGGTTATAGTAAAGAGAAGTAAGTAAGAGGCAAGTAGAATATCTAACGGATTAAGACTACTAATTAGCATAAAAAAAAGTAATAGTATATTAGATATATAGTAGTAGTATAACGCTATTCCTTATTTCCCTAGAATATTCCTACTACTATAGACTAGAATAATTTAATAAGATATCTCTTCCTATATATATTTAATCCGCGATATAGTTTGCTATATCTTAACGTATATTTAGAGGTTTCTAGGAATAAAAGAAGTTTTAATTAATATAGCTAATATATTTTATAATATGTTTATAACTTATATATTTTATAGCCCTTTCTAAAGAGGCATACTAGAGTAACTTAGGGAAACTATATACTGCCTAGCTATTAACACTAAATCTTTATTAATATATTATATAATTAAGTTTTACTGCGATTCTTTATTATCTTTTCATAGCTAGTAAAGAATATTATAACTAGTAGGTAGTAAGCTAATAAGCCCTAAATAAACTATAGCAGTTATGCCCTGCAATTAACCCGAGATATATTTTATAAATAAATCTATATATACTATGGTTTTAATTATATCTAATTACCTTGTTATTCTAATATCCTAGGGTCTTATAAACGAAAGGGTACTAAATAAGACATTCCTCTTAATATATAATTCACTAGATTTATCGGGGCTTAGTAATATAGAGGTAAGCTAGAAAACCTTAAAGTTTGCTTAGTTATATCTCTATTCTTAAAGAGACAAATAATGCTTTGTAGCCTAATATAGGCGACTTTAACCTAAATTGCTATATCGCTTGATAAGCGAGCCCCTTTCCTAGATTATCTTATCTACCTAGAGTATTAGAAAAACTTCTTTATTAGTAATAATAATCCCTATAATATTATAGAGCCTAAGACTCTTAGTTTATACCCTAATATATTTCTTCTTTACTTTCTTATTTCAATTATCCTTAAGCAAGTGGAGCTACGAGCCGGATATATTACTATATTAAGGAGGGCAATAATTAAGATTTTTCTATATATAATAGACGGTATATAGCTTAGTGCATACTTACAAGCTGTAGTATTTATAAGTAGGTTCTTTAGGCAATCGACTATAATATAATAAGATTAAAATTTACTATTTTCTCTAATAAACCTTAAAGGCAGCTCTTGCTATACTATTTTATATTGTTAATATTCCGAAATTATTCAAACCGAAAAGGAGATAAGGTAAAGGATATCAAGCTCTAGCTAGTATAGTAGCTTAGCTATAATATAGTAAAAGGATTGTGGTTAAATCTTTATAGAATTAAATTTATTTAGTAGGCGCTCTATAACAAATAATCTATTATCCTTTATATAAAGCTCTAATAAATTTAACAAGGTAATTATCTTGATAAGTTTATCTTTTTAATAAGATAAAATTTTCTAAGAATAGGCTCTTATAACTTACCTTACTATAAGGTCGATCTACTTCTATCTATTATCGGATTTAAACTTCTAGTATATACTTAAGCGGATAACTTATAATTTAGATAATCCCGAGATTACCTTTAGCTTATCTATTATCTATAGTTCTATCTCTAGATAATATTAATAGCCCTAAAGATTGTCCTTTAGTAAGTGCTATTATAATTAGGGATATTATAGTTAAAAAGGCTTTATATAACGATATTAAAGCGTATAGCTAGAGTGCACGGGCTACATTTGCAAAGTTTGTTAATATAGCCTATATATAGCTAAAAAGGATAGAATTCGGAATAATTTTTCTAGGTTATAAGAGCTATTTATTAGAATTGAATTATTTTCCTTCTTATATTTAAACAAATTAAATATTATTGCTAACTTCCCCACTAAGCTATTTTAACCTCGAAAAGCAAAACTTAAATATAAACTTTATATAGATATTTCTTTCCTTATAAAAATCCACTTCCGCAAAACGCTATTATCTCGCTATTAAGCAGTATATCCCGAATTGCAATAAGTATTTACTTTCACCGCCCTAATATCTTTCTTACTTAGAACTTTATAGAAGGATTATACGAATAATTAACTTTCCTTACTTAATTACTTATTTTCTTATAGTAAATCTAGGCAACGGGTTTATTGCTAAGATCGGGTCTTTTAAACTCTATAGCTTAGCTATTGTAATAAGTATTAAGAAGTATAACTTTCCTATAAAGTTCCCCTAGAATTTAACTCTTTAGATATGCTAAGTTAATTATATAAACGCTTTGCCTTATCCTTGCTTCGTTTATAATCCGGGGCTTCTCTTTAAGTAAATATATAATAATGCAATTGCATTTGTCTTAATCGCATATATCGCATTAATAATCGAAAAGCGGAATTAGCATTAAGTTTTAAAGCTAGTCTAATAGCTAACAATCTAGTTTAGGCTAATTATATTCCTCGGGATTATAAACGTTTTCTAGTATCTAAGGGAATTCTTCTAGAAAAGGAGCTAGCTCTTTTATAGATAATCGTAAGATCTCCTTAGGGTCCTTGCTCTCCTATATAAACTTAAGGACTTTTATATCCGACTAAATCGATTCTTAGAAAGTTGCTTTAATATAAGATATATAGTATATAAGCTTATTAAACTTTAAATAGGAGTAGAATAGCTTGATATCTTTATTAAATAGCCCTTAATATAATCGGCTAGATAGCCGAAGATTTTCCTTCTCTATCCGATTTAAGGGAATAAGGCATAAAAGGCTATCGAAATTAATATAAATATTTCTTTATTGCTAACTATCTATAAAGTAATGTATTAACTTTATATAGCTTTTCCGGTTATCCTCTTACCTAAGGCTATTTATAAGGCTTATAATTGCCTCTAGATTAGCACGCGTCTAGCTAGCCTTTCCTTGCTCTACTATCTTCGCAAGTTTTATCTTTATAAAGCGGTTTAAGAACTTAGTAAGATATAATCTTCCTTCTAGGGCACTAATAGCTTATATAAGTATAATAGGGGTCTTGCTATTCTTATTCTCGAAGAATAACTTCGATCGATCTCTCTAGCTATAAATAAGAGAGCGCAACCGATAAAAAGCCTCTAGCCCCTAAACTTCCTTTAAGAGGCTATCTATTTAAGGCATAATATTAGGATTCCTTGACTAGGTTTTAGTCTATAACGCTTTTCGTTTTATGCTACTAATTTAAGATATAACTACAAGTTTCTCTAGCTATAAAGATGCCCCTCTATTTTCTTAAACCTTAGCTAGTAGACTCGCCTTATAGATTTAAAGATAAGCTGCCGTTAAAGGATATAGGTCGCAGCTTTTTTAATAAAACTTATAACCCTTTAGAATAATTAGTAGCTTGCTATATATAATATTAATTGCAATAGCATAGTTTGCTAATTTGTTCGCAACTTAGTAAAGGGCATCTAGTAGTATAACGATAGCCTCCCCCGGTTTGCAATAAACTAGAGAGTATAGAATCTTCTACTTATCTAGCTTATAAGGGAGAATAAGTTGGCTTAGATAGCGGACGGCTTAAGAGCAATTTCTTATCTCTAGGAATTCCCGACGTATATAATACTCTACTTCTTTTGCGAAAGCCGGCTTTATAATAAGCTATAACTTAGCTTTACTAGAACGCAAAAGATTTATTAAGCAAAATTTAGCATCTTCCCTATGGATAATAGAGAAAGATACCCTAAAGCTTAGATAATTATACTATATATTAATGCTAGGAATATCGACTAATTACTCTAGCCCTTTTCCTAGACTAAGCTTAATATTAAAGATTAAAGGATTCCCGATAATATAACGTATATCTTACGGAGGTTCCTTAAGCGTGCTCTCCTAAAATTCTTTTATTTCTGCTTATAACTAGGATTCCCTCTAGCTTCTAAGAAGTAGAAAGCTAGGGAATATAATATTTTAGTTCGGGTTTCTAATTAACTAAACAAATCCTCGGGAATTAAGTTAGCAAGAGAAGTTTATATAATAATCTTTCCTAGGTTAAGTTAATAAGGCCGCTTCCGTAGTAAGAAGTGATAGTAAATCTTTAACTATAAGCTTAAAAACGCCCTTTTTTTAAACCCTTAGATTAGAAGAAAACTGCTTAAATTAATCTTTATTTAAGCTATCCTTAATATTTTCGTACTTATAGCGGAAAGTTAATGCATTTCTATCTTTTAATAGCGGATTAAGTAGTGTTTTATAAGCTATAAAACTATAAGGCAATACTAACTCTTATGCAATAATATTCCGCTCTAGAAGTAGTGCAAGCTTATCTTCTACTACTAGCCCTCGCTATCTGCATTTAAGAGGAGATATAATTACTTGCTTTATCTTAGACTAAGCTTATAAGGAAAATTTATGCCTTAATTCCGCTTCGGGCATAACTTTATTATTTATTGTTATCTATTATCCTTATCTAGGGCAAGGTGCAGCCACTTGCTCTTTCTTAGATTAAACTTATATAGATGCATGCCTTAACTCGGCTTTAAGAATAGTTCTAGCATCTATTTCCCTTGCATTTTAGGTCTTTAGTTCTTGCCGTCTAAGATTAAAGCAAGGCGCAAATGCTTGCTTTATATTAAAAGCTTTATATTATAACTTAGCTTTAAGCATAGCTTTAGCATTTGCTATCGCATCGCTTTATAAAGGGCTACTATTAGTTAATAAGTATATCCCGAGCGTCTTCTAGACGCTCTATAATCTAGTAGAAATCTCTTAGAAGCCCTTGAAAATTTCCTTTACCTAAACTAGCTATCTAGCTAGCTTCTTAGTGCAAACTGAGTAGTGCTGCTTTCAAGGTTTAGCAGTAATATATTTAATAACTACGCTTAATAGCTAGTTAAGTTATATATCTAAGTCTTTTACTTTCTATGCAAAGTCTTCTATTGCAGTCTTTAGGGAAAGATATAATTAAGGTAGGATTAAGATACGTTAATTAAGTTATTAATAAATCTAGAAGATAAAGGTTATTAAACTTAAATATAGCTATTTAAGCTTAAGGCAGAAACTAGCTTAAAACAACTACTTACTACGCTTTCCACGGGTTAGTTGCAAAAATAAAACTAACGCGGCCTCTTTAAAGCACTAAGGTTACTAGAAAAAGTATTGCTAAGTATAAACATTACCCTTATCTTTAGAAGAATTATTATAAGTTAGCGTCTATAGAGAATAATTGCAAGTTTATTAGTTTTGCTAACAAAATACTTATTGCAATTAGCAATTCGGTAGTATAAACCCGTTTCTATATTATAGACTATCTTGCAATTAAGGTTATGCTCGGATTTCCCTTCTTTAAAAAGGCCCGAATTATATTTAGATACCCTAGAGATAATAAAGACGGTCTTATATATGCGATAATCTTTAATCCTATTAAGGAAGGAATTACTATAGTTAAGATAAATAAAGAAACGGAGAAAGCAAAAGATAATGCAATGGCTAGATTATAGAATAATATAGGTCTAATTTTTAAAAGTGCAAGTAATATAAACTAGGCTAATAGTAGTAAGTTAGAATAGTTAAATCTAGGTCTTCTTAGAGCTAAAGAAGACTATACTTATCTTAGCTATAAGATAGATAGGAATAGAGATAGTAAGCAATTAAATAGACTTATTAAATTGGAACTTAAGGGCAAGTTTAAATTAGAAAGGGGGGACGAGTAGTGCCCTAGCCCAAAGTGCACTAGTCCAAAAATAGAATTTATGGTTAAAAATTTCAAGACCGATTTTAAGACTAGTTTTAAAATAGTGGACTTTATAACTAAGTATAAGGACTTATTAATAAAGGATCTATATAGAAAGAAGAGTTAATATGCTAAAGTTAACATAGCATATAAGACTAAAGACAAGAAGATATAACCGGTTAATAAAGCCGATGGAATAGGAAATATGCTAGGAGGAAGAAGGGACTAGTATATAAGGTTAAAGATAAGAGATATTCTATAAGAGCAAATAGGATAGTATTACTAATATCTTATTCTAAGGTTCTTAGATATACTAAGACAATCGCGCCTTATGCTAGAGCGTATGCAAAAACTTAATATTAGAGATATGCTTTAGCCTATAGAAAGGAAGCTACTCGAAGAGATATTAATTAATAGAGAGAAGGTCCTTGCATTTAAGTAGCTAGAATATGGATAATTTAATAAGGACGTTTTACCGCTAATTATTATTAATATAATTAAATATAAAGCGTGGCAAGCAGATAGCTTCCCTTATCTAAAAGCACTTCGGCTATTATTAATCAAAATAATAAAAGACCGATTTAATAGAGGGGTATTAGAGTATATAGAAGGGCTATATAGAAACCTATAGTTCTTAGTTAAGAAGAAGAATCCAGGAGAGTAGCGACTAATCAACTCCGGCTATAAAGACGTTTAAGAATATATTCTTACTTGCGATAAGTGTTAATTTAGAGCACCTAGGAAATAAGAAGAGCCTATGTACCCTATTGCCTTTAATAGGTTAATAGAGAAATAGGCTATTAATATTACTTATATGCTTACAAAGAGAGGAAAGAAGTACTTAATAGTAGCTAAAGATAATATAAGCGGTTAATTAAGGCTAGAGCGCTTGCAAATAAGGACGCTAAGTTAGTTATAATATTTATTTAGAAAGACGTTATTTGCAGATATAGTATCTTTTAGAGAATAGTTATTAATAGAGGAGGAGAGTTTAAGAGGGATATTTTAACGCTTCTTAATAAGTAAGGCATTAATAGGGTATAGATTTTAGCATACTATTATTCACTAGGAAATAGGATGATTATAGGGCGCTTTAGTAATGATAAGCTTAAGCTATCGCTAAATTAAACGCTAAGCAAGCCTAGACGATTATTCTAGCAACTTATTATAGTAATTCAAAGCCTAGAAAAACCTTATAAGCGAAGTATATTCTTAGCCTCAAGGTAGCATAAGCTATACTCCCCGCGCGAATAGGTTAATCGAGACGCTATAAAACCCCTTTCGGTCCCTAAAATAATTCGATAATTACTATTCCCCTACTAAAAGAGGATTCTAATATAAAAACCGATATATTTCAAGTTCTAGTCTTTACTTATAGGCTAAGACGCGCACAATTTATATACCCCGCTTCTTGAATAAAGGCAATAGCTATAGCTTAGATACTTGCAAAGTAGGGAGGATTGCAGCAATTAGCAAAGGTTCCCCTTAATATAATAGTTTAACGTTTAAAAAGGGACCTAAAATTAAGCTAATGCCAGGGTTGCCTTCCTCTTAGTCTAACCGAGTAAAGTCTTCCTAGGAATATTGCCCTTTGCTATTATTAGACCTAAAGCTAGATAACCTCTTTAAACGGTGCTTAAGAAGAGCCTAGAACTTCGAAACCTAGAGTCAAGGAGATTGCAATTATATAATCGAGCAAGTCTAGACTCTATAATAGGGTTATAAGACCTAAAACACGAGCTAAACAAGCCTTTCTATAACTACTTACCCCTCTTATCTAAGTTTAAACCTAGAGAACTTCGAAGATAAGCCTAAAAGTAATAGATTGCAAGTTCTATATAGATCCGGCTATTATCTTTTTATTAAAGGTATATAACTCCTGCAATAGTCCGACAAAAGCCTTATAGCAAGGAAGTTGCAATTGCTATAAACTAGCTAATTGCCTTATAAAACCCCTTAAACTATCTGCTAGAATAGTAATTCGGATATATAAAGCAACGCGGATCTAGCTTAGATCTAAAAATAGTATATAAAAGGGAAAAAGAAACTTAAGCCGAAATAGAAGGAACAAAGTACGCTAGAATATACGCGGAAATGCATTTATTTATAATAAAAAGAAAATAATAAAAAGGGAAGGGTTTATATCTAAAGGTTCTAGTATTCTAAGGAAAGAAGGTCTATTCTAGATCCAGAAAAAGGAAGCTATTTCGAACTTATTTTAGATTAGTAGCATAAGTCACGGCATTAAGTAAGGAGGAATAGGCTATAAGCGGGCAAGGAACGCCGGCAATATAAACCTTACCTTTACTCACCTACCTAAGTATATATTTAAACTATTAGCACTTTAACTAGTTAGAAGATACTATGGAAAGCCTATAAAAGTATTAGCATATTTATGCAATTAGAAGACAAACGATTATATAAAGTTAAAGAGCTTACCCTTTAAGGCTAACAAATTAACTCTATTAATCGATAGATTAAAGCTTAGAACCTAGAATAGTTAGATAATTCGACGCGATGCCTATTTATCTTATTAGCTTAAATAGAAGTATATTAGAAAGGGGGAACTAACTCTTAACTTATACTTCTATATAATTAATTACTAATCCGCAACTTAGCATTAATAGCTTACTAGATCGGAATTAGAACTTAATCGCCTTTGCATATATTAAACTATATAAAAAGGAAGGAAATAAAGGCAGAAGGAACTTACTTTATATCGAAGTTTGTTTCTCTATATATATTACTATAACTTAAAAAGGGGGGTAGATCGAGTATCGAATAATATATAAAGGAAGAAAGGAAGGAAGATATTCGAAATTAGCCTTGCTTTTATACTTAAAAATTATTAGCCTCGGCCCGACTAGCTTTAAAAAGGGAATAAGGAACGTTCTAAGCTTAATAATTAACGATTAATAGCTTTAATTCCCGTTATTCGATCGCTGCGATAGCTATAAGGGCCTAACCTAGGTGGGAGCCTAAGGAAGCAAGTAAATAATAATAAAAAGAAGTTAAAGTTTAAGTTAAGAAAGTTTCTTTTATACTTAAAAATATTAGCTTACTAGCTTACTTGCAAAAAGGGGAAAGAGTTGCTTTCCGCGGGCTAGAATTAAAAGGCAATAGAAAAAGGAAAGTGCAATTAACCTTAAACTATATTAGCTTATTTATATAAGTACAGAATAACTTCCCTTCTAAAAAGCAGCTAAAAGAAGCCTTGTATATATATCTAAGTATAAACAAGAAGGTTACTACCAGACTAAGCTAAAAGCTCTAGTATAAGGTCGTTAAAGGCTAAAGAAATTCGAGTTAAAGCTTTATTTATACCTAGAAATATTAGCTTGCTAGCTCGCGCGTAAAAAGGGAAAAGAAGTTATATTCCGCGAGTTAATTGCTTAAAAGGTATAAAGGAAGTTGCGATTAACCTTAGAATATATTAGCTTATTTAAGCAAGTATAAGGCAACTTCCCATTTCTTTTAAAGGCTTTAAAGCATAGAAATCCCATATACTATCTAATATTCCTTTTAAGTATTCTATCTAAATGCTTTGCAATATATAGGCCAAGCTAGCGTCTTAAGATTATAACTAAGGCGAGAATAGTAAAGAAGGAAAGTCGCAAGTTTAAGTTATTAAAGTTCCTTTTATACTTCTAAAATGTTAGCATATTTAAAGAAGGAAGGTATAACCTTTCTAGGTTATTAAAATGCAAGGAGGTAATAAGATAAGAAGGAATAGAAGTAACGATAAAAATAGAAAGAGTAATAGAATAAAGAAAATAGGATAATAAATTTAAAGAAAGGGCGATAAAATAGAGATAATAATAAAATTAAATAGTAAAGATAGAAGGTTAAAAGTGGTTAAAGAAGTTATAAAGGAGCAAATAAACGCTAAGTGGGCTAATTAAAGCATTGCTAAAGGCTATAAGAAGGGTTTAATTATAATATATACTCGTTTATTCCTTATATATTTGCTATTCTAAGTTCTATGCGATTGCTTTTATAGTCTCCTTCTATACTATTATTATATATATATATATATATATTA